>JASTWP010001199.1:0-84701 GCA_030770255.1 Temnothorax ravouxi
TTGTAGTGTTCCTTGATCATAATTATTTTGTAATGTTTGTGCTGAACAACCGGATAAGTTCAAATTATTGTTTCCATAGTGTCTAAGTTGCTGTTCCGATGTTGGTTGTAGTGTTCCTTGATCATAATTATTTTGTAATGTTTGTGCTGAACAACCGGATAAGTTCAAATTATTGTTTCCATAGTGTCTAGGTTGCTGTTCCAATGTTGGTTGTAGTGTTTTTTCTTGGTTTCCTTCTTTTTTCCGGTCAGGTTTTGCGATTGGTTTATCCTGATTTCTTTCTTTTTTTCCGGGCTGATTGTGCATTTTTTTTGGATCTTTTTTTCATTTGAACATTGTTCTCACTGTCAGTCGAAAAATTATATTCATTATCGGATGATTGACTTGGTGCATCAGTTGATTCTTCAGAATTAGAATTGCTGAACGTTGCGGTCATTTCTTGTAATATATTACTTTTAGCCTTTTTCTTACTCGTTAGCTTATCAGAATCTGTAGTACAATACTTATCAGGCTTTTTTATTTTACGTCCTCGTCGATCACATTTTGAACCTTTGTCCGACATTTTTTATAACACTGTGGATCAGTACGTATATGTATATAATTCTTTTTTTATCTTGTAGTGGAAAAACATTAAATAAAGTTATGAGTTTAAAAAAAGTAAATTATATTAAAGGATTTATACATTGACAGATTATAAATTTAAAATTTGTTATGCAAATATGATCAAACATTTGCGTTATATATAAATTGGCTTTACAATATGAAACTACTTAATATAATGTAAGAGAGTAGAAACAATATATTCATCATTATTTTTTTTCTGATTTTTTTGTTGAAGAGAATGACCCTGACCAACTTGGCATACAATAGCACTTTGCAGTTACATAATTTGTGCTAATTAATTGTAAGTCTTTTGATAACTCTTTGCATTTATAAACTCCGACAGTTGAAGACTGAATTGGCAATTCATAAAAATTTGTAACATTTTGAAAAGTTTGTACTACAAAGAAAACATTTTTATTTTGAGTCAAAATATTTATAATTCTGCAAATAGAGTTATCCCGAGTCTTGCAAAAGCTATTGCAATCATCTAATGCAAAATTAAATTTATTTGACTGATAATTTTTGTATTGTATGACATTGGTATTTTCCATACATTCAGGAATGGGACCATTCGTGTGTATTGCTGAAACGCGATGATTCTCAGTATTACGTTCAGGTACATGTTGAATATAATTTTTTTCTCGTAATCGATTTGCAAATTGCTCAAGTGGACGTGGATGATTTCTAATATTTTTTTTAAAAAACGGCATATTATTTTCATAAACAAATGCTGAACAATTTTCTAGAGGTCCTAATTCCTTTGCGTCATCAACTAAATGTTGTAATCCATGAACATTGTAACTAACAAACTTCGCTGTATAAAGATGTTCCGCATATTTAACAAATCTTTGTAGGCATTTTTCAGCCGTTTTTAATTGCCTTTTCGAACATTTAATTGATGTGACTATTCTCATGGCTACATTAAGTAATAACAAATGGAAGTAAAATTCGTCAGATAGAATTCCGAACGAAAATAATTGGTGCTGCATATAAAAGAAAATGTCTTAACTCAGTTGCTTTGAATTTAGAGAATTTCGCGAGAGATCTAGGACGACGAGCAAATTCGTTTGGACAAAACTTGTTTAATTCTTCATATCGTGAAGACATTTCATTAAGCGCTGAGCTCTGTAGTTTCGCTGCATATCCAAATTTGCCATCATACCACGCACTTAATAGTCTCGCAGCAACACCAGTGTATACCAGATGCATAATTTCAAAAGGCACCCTTGTGACCATCGGTATTTCAAGATCCTGTAATGGACTTTTTCCTTTTTGATGGTCCTCATCCACACAAGATATATATTGTTCATTTGTTCGCTTTTCGTGATTGATGCCCAAGTAAACCATTCGATTCTCATAACGGAAACCATTAACTTTGCATTTAGAGCACGGATTACCGGAATTGTGTCCATAATGATTTAAAACTAAAGCTCTCGCCGGAGCGTCGGCAACAAAATTTTTAAACACTATAGGAATACGACGATTATGTATTAGTATTCCTCCTAGTCTATTAGCTCTTTTCACCTCATCAACAAGATTTTCAAAAAACTTATATACATCGCAAGGTTTCTCAAGTCCTTTGTACACACCTATAATCACCGGCTTGAAATAAGGAATATTAATGACCCTATATTGTAAAGGCCAATATTGCATAGGATTGCTTCTACTCAATGATAAACCGTCAGTGCTCAGTTCTATTTCTAGAACAGGCGGAATTTCATCTGCATCGTAAAACGAAAGATGCTTTTCTAACGGTTTTACAAAACCAATATGCCAATATACACCTGAGCCAATCGGTACAAAGTTAATGCAATCACGACTTGTTTTGAAAAGACTTCTGCTATCTTTTGGCAAATTTTGTAAACATTTATGCTTACGAAGTACTCTTAAAATTGCTGTAGTCTGAGCATGATTTATATTCATGTCCAGGCAGCATTGTCGTAAACAGTTTCGAAAACAATCTATTTCGACATTTTGGGGTTGCGAATCTTCGTGTACTATTTCTTCTACTACATTATCATGAGCACTTGGCGTTTGTGATGGAAAGTCCAAAGACGTTTCTTCAAAGTAAGTGGTGAAAGCTAAATTCTCTTGAGTTTCACTACTTCCCAAATTTCCACAAATCGCAGGATAACAATTCTGTTCACATGAATAAGTTGAGGAATTATTACTTCTATTTTGATCTTGAGTGTGTCTTTTACCCGCAGAAAGTTGGAAATTCTCTACGAAGGCGTAAACGATTATATTGTTGACGACTTGATAAATTCTTAAAAGGTTTGCGAGTCGTCCAATTCATGTTTCCTTTAATTTTAATTGAAGACTTTCCCATTTAATTTCACTCAAGTGCAGTACTGAAATAGAAAAGAAATTAAGACTAAATGAAAAACATAGATAGTAATAAGGCAAAGTCCAATCACTTACATCATAAAAATTCGAATAGGATAAGCTACTATTTTATTTAACAATGTATAAATAAGTTAATGTTTATCAATGAACAAAAAATCTGAATATGTTATAGTTCTTCAAAATAACAAAAAAATATCTAATTACTAATGACTTAAGGGGGTGCCAAAATGGTCACATTTTAAACTGAATTTTAAATTGAATATCTACAGTTCATAAAATAGTGATAAAACAAAACATGTATATTAATCATTTTCAATCAATTATTTATAAATTTTCAAGAATCTATAAAATTAAAAATTAGAATAGAGATATAAATATTTCTTTTTGACTGAGGTATTGCAGATAAGTGTAATTTATGTAATCATTCATTATCATTCCTTAAATAAATAAGTTTTCGATAAAAAAAAATCCCTCAAAACAAAATCACACTCCTAATATATTGGGCCAATTCCTTTTAGTGACACAAGTCGACACAAACATCGTTCTATCCTTCTTGGCATTCAATGAATAACAAAGACAGAACGACACTTGTGTCGACTTGTGTCACTAAAAAGAATTGGCCCATTATGTGTAAGCGTATACGTCAAAATAAACAAACCAACCAAGTTATTTTTGTTGGTTTTATCAATAATTTTTTCCATGCATATTTCAAAGATTTTTATTACTACTGTACATAATACTTTAATTCATATTCAAAAACATTTTCTTTACACTACGACTTTTAAATTACTTTTTAACAAGTTATTTATAGCCGGTTTTTCTCTATTTTTTAATAAATTGAGACGCAAGAGTTATCAAAAAACTACTGATAAAAAGTTTGCCAACACAGTTGCAAGTTACATATGGAAAATATTCATTAATAAATTGTATAAAAATCTGTCGATGCATAGGCTGCTTATTTATGTGTAAGTGAATGATAAAAAAGAAATAATACCACACATTAGACTTATATTAATACTTGTCATCACCTCTGTGGGTGCATTCGGGGAGCACGCTATTAGCACAATTATCGTCCGAAACCGTTCGAGGAGACGCTTTGTGGCGCTATGATATACGGTGATGATGCCACTCTAAAGGCAGCGTGACGTCATCACTCGCGCTATTTTCGCTATTATTTTCGAGGTGAGGCACGAAATGCTATTGGCGCTTATTCTCTCCTCGAACACTTGATTGCGTATAGGGGCTGCTTTCAGAATACTGCAGATAACGAAACGCAGGGTTCAAAATAATGCATTACTTTTTGTAATGTATTACGGTTTCATTAAAAATTATTTTTTTAATAACCAATATAAAGGTTTCCAATTACGCATTACTTTTTAAATAATTAATCCGATTTTTTTCATTACGCATTACTTTTTAAATAATCAATGCGATTTTATTTATTACACATTACTTTTTAAATAATCAATGCGATTTTTTTTCATTACGCATTATTTTTTAAATAAATCAATGCGGTTTTTCCATTTCGGGTTACTTTTTTAATAATTAATAAGTAAAAAAATAATTACTTTTTAAAAAATTAATAAAAGTAATGCATTATTTTAATTTGAATTTTCATTACTCTGACGAAACGTAACCAATGTCAATTCCAAGGACTAAGTAATGTTGAAATTAATCTGTTTGATGAAGAAAAAGAATAAATTATTCTATCAAATTGTCTCCAGAAAATGCTGCGCGTACAAAGAATGGTAAATAATTGATGATACAGGTTATGTAGGTAGTATTCTATTTGCTGTGTAATTATGATCAAATAAAAGTTGTAGGTAAAATAATGACATAAAACTCAATAAATAAAGTCAAAATAAAAAACTCGTTTGTTATTCACACTTGACATTCGCACAACTTCGCATCATCGGCCATATTGCAATTTTATTCTAAAAGCTGCGTTCGGGGAGCTTGCTATCGCTATCGCGCTATTGGCTCCCCGAACGTAGTTTATAGCGTTTGCGTTTATAGCGTTAATAGCGTCTCCCCGAATGCACCCTACAATAAAATTGTCTTATATATAGTTACTAACGCACACAGGCTTTTACTAATCGCAGTATTCATTATTAAAAAATAAAACTTTATAGATATATTTATACATGTACCATATATATACTGAAAATCATTATAATTGCACATGAAAATCTGTCAATGTATATGCTACTTTTGATATAATTTATATTTCTATGAAATATATAAGCTTATTTCTTTGTAATTGAATAATAAGAAATAATACTGTACACTATAACTTATACACTAATACCAATCAATCAAGTATATAACAATACTGATATTCCAGCATGTATTATTGACAAGATACAACAACCCAGACAACACTGTCTAAAATCGGGTCATAAGACGTCTTTAAAATGTCTTATGACCCAATTTTAGACTTTGTATCTGGGAATGTAATAAAATTTAACGATCAATTTGACCAGTTATTGGCCTAGTTTACATTGATTTCTTGATACGCGTATCAAATAGTAAACATCGCTCAACGATAGAATGCTGGAGGAAAGTCTAGGACACGAATACCTCTATATGTACATCTCCATGGAAATATTGCGACACCCGCGGGCATCATACCTATGTATAATCGTACCTTGCGTAAGGGCTCAGTCACAATGACAAAAATAAGGAATAAGATAAAGGAATAAGGAATAAGGGAATGTCGCATCTCACTTCAGTACACGTACATTAGAGTGAGATGCAACATGCCTTATTCCTTATTCCTTTATCCTATTCCTTATTCTTCTCATTGTGACTGAGCCCTAACTGTCTCTCTCTCTCTCTCTCTCTCTCTCTCTCTCTCTCTCTCTCTCTCTCTCTCTTTCTCTCTCTGTTTCTCTTGTCTGTTATTTTCCACGACAACAGGTATATACGATTACGTAAATCGCGTCATGTTCCGAGGATCATCGTTCGCCGGATCCTCGCGTCCATCCCGGCGAATCGTCACGATAACACGATACCGAGATACCACGTCGTAATCGCGTTGCATCGAGATTATATAAAATCCTATAGGTTATGTGTCTAACGTGCTATTTAATGAAGAGATATAATAATTACCAGCAGTTATGATTTCCAACAAATTCAGAACTTGAATATGACGAGGGAAATATTGGCACAATATAATAATTTAACAACACCGCACCGTTGTTATACTGGTTGTCCCGCCGGTCCCGCTTATTCGATCCTCTACTCGGTCTGGCAGTAATGAAACTGATAGACGAGCCCGCCTTTTTTCGCGCATGCACGTGATGCACGTCAAATACGGCTTCAGTAAAGTGCTCGCTAGTAGTAAAACCAAGCAGTCTAGATTGTTCTCGATCCTTGCGGTCGAAGAATCCCTGGTAACACAATACACAGTCTAAAATTGCGACAAAAGTGCATAATATCTGTGATTAAACGAGTATATACTTACTGTACTTTTGCAGCATCTGCTATAAGAAGCTAAATAGTATAAAATTTCACAGTATGTGGAGAGTCAATTACACCGCACGACCTTATACTTCTTCCGTCATCTTCGCCATCTTCTCTACTCTCTACCTTCCGGCTTCGCTGCGACTGTCGATATATCGATACGATATATCTCGCTCGACTCTCTTTCGACAAGTAGCTTTTTACAGCAAACTGCTGCAATAGTACAGTAAGTACTCGTTCAATCACAGATATTATGCACTTCTGTCGCAACTTTAGACTGTTTTCTTGCGCACTTCTTCGGGACATATCTGAGCTATTAGTGGTCTGTTCTTTACAGCTGAACTGGCTGCACTAGTTCAGAGTTCATCTTTTTCCTTCCAATGTGGTGTAAAAAAGATAAACTCTGAACTAGTGCAGCCAGTTCAGCTGCAAAGAACAAACCTTTAGATTCAGGGATAGTGAATTGTGATTGGTCAATTCTTGCGATTGCGACGTGCGACGCGGCCTGTGCGTTTATTGTAAATAAATAAGCCCAGTCTGCCAATAAGTCGTTAGTCTTTAGGCGTAACTAAATTGACTAACCACATTTGATTATTTCAAAAATAATCTACTGTAATATTATTTGCAATATTTATTATTGCTGGAAATATTAAAAGTAAAAAATCAAACAATAGTAAAATCAGCCATTTACGGTCCAAGGTAGGATCTTTAATAGCCTAATAATAATTTTCGTGTACTACACGTATATTGTTTTCAACATTATAAACTGCCAACTATATAGATTTGTCAGACTTATAACACAGTTTCCCGTTGGAGTAAAAAGGTTGAAATACTTTATTTACAATAATGAGATAATATATGTTATAAATATTTAACTAAAGTATTGTTATATTTCTAATAAAGCTATATATTTAGTTAAAATATTTTTAAAATAGTAATTTTAATATTAAAAAAAACAATGAATAATATTATGTTTCCTAAACGTATATAATGTTTTATAACTGTTAAGAAAACGTATATAAAATCAACATGTGATAATTATTGGAATAACTGATATCATATCCCAGGTAGCAAGCACTCGTCATTTTGACGTCAAATTTTGATCCTTTACTGACCATTCCTGATGACGTCACTAACTGGCGGCATAATGACGGTTAAAATGACGGTCTAATGTCACAGACAATTGACGTTATTTTCTGACGTCTTATTGACGGCAAAAATAGGTCCATTGTACGACATACCGGTTTCTAGGAATGTTTTTTTATAAAATTAAAATGTTAAAATGTTAAATCTACTTGATAAACGTTTATAAAAAAATGTTCTTTTTCTTTATCTAAGAAAAAAAAAGCTTCTTTTAACTGTTTCGTTACATGCCATGTGCGTATAGCCGCTTCAAGGCGGTCACCCATCCTAGTACAGTACCGCGTCCGTGTCGCTTGACTTCGATGATCCAGTGGACAGTGACGATCTTCTCACCCTGATGCTTCCTTATTAACTGTACTTGTCTATAACAGGTACATCTTTAAAGTGTTCAAAGATCTTGTAATGATAATCTTCTTGATAACTATAACACTGCATGAAATAGTTATCATAAAAAATATATAATCACGCAACTACATCCACTTATACCATAAAAATTCGCCACTTCAATCATAAAGTTGCGAAACAAACATATTGTAGTTAATTTTGTGATTTTTATTTTATTATTACTTTATTATACAATATTAAGAAGTAAAAATAGTTATATTACAAAAAGACCTTATTTGGATGACTTTAAGACGTCTTTAAAATGACGTCTTCAGGTGGTCTAAGAAATGACGTCTTATAAACGTCCATTATTAGTCGCCGATGTCATAGACCAAAAATGACTAAAAATAGTCAGAAATAACGTCATAATGACGTTATGGAATGATGTCAGTATAATGTCATTTTTAAAGACATAGTCACTTTTTGGTCATTTGACGTCATTTGTACAAACATGACTAGTATTTGACGTCAAAATGACGAGTGCTTGCTACCTGGGATATTTATACAAAATAATTTTTTTATTTGTAAATTATAATTTCACATAATAATTTATATAACAAGAGGTGCAGTCCACTTAGCGTTACGAATACTTTATTAAAATTCGATTGACGAATCAAGTCGAAGAAGTCTACGCTTCGTAGCATCTGATTATCAATCAAACATTTTTCGAAATTTGTAACGCCAAAATGGACCGTAGCCTACATCTCATAGCACGAAGCTATAACAGTTTCACAATCTCCAGTTAACTTACAGTAATTATTTCTATAAATATTTATAACGTAAATTAAAAACTTTAATAATATTGCTGATAATTATTTACACTTTATTTTAAAATATTTATTATAATCTTTTAGATATTTTTATTTTCCGGACATTACAATATTTACAAAATATTCAACGTATATATTTTCAAAAAATTTAAATCTTTTTTAAAAATATTTTAAAAATATTTTATAAATATTTTGTGCTGTCTGGGAGTTTAGCGCGCTCGGCTGCTCTTTTTCTGATGGGCAGATGCTTGCACACTTTTTTCACATTTCTGTCACTCGGATCTGTACGGCAAAAACAACAATTTAAGCGACATTATACACTTGTAAAATTTTGCTGCAAATATGTTTCAAGCGTCTAGCACACTCGACTGCTCTTTTTCTGACGGGCAGATGCTTGCACGTTCTTTTCACGTTTCTGCCGGTCGGATCTGTACTCAAAACTCTGCTGCAAATGTGCGTGAAGAGTCTAACGCGATTTGCTGTTATTTTTCTGTTGGGCAGATACTTCCATATTGTTTTCACATTTCTGCTGCATGTTTACTTTTAACAAATAGTATAAAATTTCACAGTAGCTTCTTACAGCAGACTACTGCAATAGTACAGTAAGTACTCGTTCAATCACAGATATTATGCACTTCTGTCGCAATTTTGGACTGTTTTCTTGCGCACTTCTTCGGGATGTATCTGAACTGACAAACTGGTTACCAGGGTATATTTAATTATACATAATTATATCTAATGATAAATGAGCAATATTTACCGGGACCTGGTCAGGATTGTCACAGTTTTGAGATTCCGACAACACTATTCGTCCTGCAGCTCGTTTGTCGCCGACGGCAAGCGGTGGAGCGACGGATATTTTCATCAGTAAACAAAAAACGTTTGTAGCGTTTCATTTTCGTGTAATTGTCTTCATCGACAACAATTCCTTTTTAACTGATCGATAATGAATTCAGTCTGAGGCGTTACGCGATTACTGGCTGTGGTGACGTTCCGTAACAGTAACATGCGTGCATCGCGGCAACTACGTTTGTGATTGGTCGCTTGACTTGCGATTTATAAAGCGTTGACAAACATTTGGTGAAGGTTTTCTGAGCGTTTATATGCTTTCAAACGTTGTAAGAACGCTTACACAACGCTTTTGGATTTTAAACGCTTTTGGAACGCTTATCAAACGCTGTATAAAACGTTTCGTGAAAGTTCTGCAACACTGAGGCAACGCTTTTCAGTGTTCTGCGCATTGACGTGTGCGGTGATTGGCGGATCAGCAAGGCGACGCCACTGACACTGAGGCGGCCGGAAGTCGTTGGTTGTATCGGTATCGGCATCGACGCCATTTAACACCACGTTTCTTTTGCGTTACAATTAGCTTTAAAGTTCCCAGTAAACTCATGAATCCAGTTGACAATTCCGGGTGGTACGCGCTGGTTAAATATAAAATGGCAATGAAACAGAGGTACTGCCAATACAGAAAATTAAATTAAAAATCGGAAAAGGTGAACGAGTATCATTTAATCCGAAGTCCTTAACGGACTTTCGATAGAATGAAATTTTATACCGTTAACACCACGCACGGCAGCCAGGACGGAAAGAACACAAGTGGTATGCCCACATCGGCTTGCTTGCTGGTAAGTATGTATGTATGTAAGTTTATTGTATATCCTCGTAGGGTTCACAAGGCGTTTTTTGTGAGGAACGTACCCAAACCTCTTACAAACACTTTTCCGTATGCCTGACCTCTTGCGACCTCACAAACATTATTATTCCCTCCCTCCCGCAATCCCTATACCCTCCTCTTCATCTTCCTCTGCTTCCTCCGCGACTGCGCTCATCTGCCTCCCTCCTTCCTGTTACGTCTCCTTCCTACTTGGCCCACTCTCTCTTCCTCTTGTCCTCCTTGTGCTTGCTGGTAAGTAATATTCTCTTATAAGCCTAGCCTATAAAACCATAACCTAAAAATAATAATAAATTGTGCAAAGATGATTGAATTCACTCAGCTAGTAGTTTTGTCTCTGAAATCACCCAAAGGTGGTCTTTTCAGCCATTTGTTTACAGTTAATGAAAGCAATTTAATTTAGTTTTTACTTTTTGTATTACAGAATCTCGAGAGGCATTGGAAAGTGCTATGGTTAGGAAGAGAATAAGCTGGCCCATTGTATTGGATGGAGATCAGTCAGAACCGAACAGTACTGATAATGATAATGCTGTGTTAAAAGAAGGTAATTTAACCATCACGAGCAATCGTGATTTCAAATGTAAGTATAATTTTTGCAAATGTTAGACATATGGCAATTTAGCTGTACTAATACATCTTTTTTCTTTCAGAAAAATAAAAAAAAAGACAAAGAAACAGGCTACCGATGCAGTCCATGCCCAATTATTAGCATCGAGGAGTCTGTATGAAAGTTCTACAACTCATGCACCAGTCACTGCAGATGATGACATTACGTGTTTGTTGCGAGAGAATGCAGAATTGAAATCTGCATTGCAAGCAGAACAGAAGAAAAATATACCTGGAGAAGTGAGAGAAGATCAGAACATTGCAAACATTCTGCAAGAATGTTTGCAAAGGATTGAAGCAAAAGTGGAAAAAAATTCAAGACCAATTTCAGAAGCAATTGGACTCAATGGGAAAGGCAAACATGGAGAAATTAGCGGAGTTAAATAAAAAAATGACAAAAATAGAAGACTGGATGAGTAAGTTTCCACAACCTTGTCCTCAATATGTGCAACATTGGTTGAACAGTTTACCCGAAAATGAAAATATTGAATATTAATCATGTTAATATTGACTTAATCTTACAAGTAAAATAATATATTACATGTACATATATTGGTAATAATAAGTAATAACAGCAATACTAATTTAGAAAAGTACATACCAGGTGTTTAAAATAAACCATTACTAATTATCTTGGAAACACAGCACTTTTAAGAAAAATTGTCCCCTGAAATTAGATAACTCTTGTCTGGGCAATTTTTCTGAAAAGTACCGGGTTTTCGAGAAGCAAAATTGTGACGCTTTATTTTCAACGCGCGGTATAATAAAAAAATTAGCATACTTTCCAAGGCGGCTATAATTACAAAGTTTACTTGAGTGCTGGTTGTGATATTTTCATGGAAGTAGGGTGTGACAACTGTTGAAATCATAATGTATGACGCAAGAAATATAATACATGATTGCCTCAGATATCGAAACGTAACAGGTCTGGAAATGTTGGTGTGAACTATGCGAATCACTTCAACATACAAAGGTTATTATGCAATATAATGCTCCACATGTTATTTATGTTATATATCAAATGTAACATCCTATATAGGAATGCGGCCACCGTCTTCTGCCAGTTTAGTTTCCAGCAGTGGTGCTTCATCAGACACAGAGGAAAAGGTGAGTGAATTGCTACGCCGTGAGTGAGGTTAAAGGAGTTTGTCTGTGAAAGACTTTTGATTTGCTTCCCATTCATCTAATTATTCTAATTTTATTAACTTCATGTGTTCTTCCCAACCAGGTACCTCTTGGAAATGGAATTTTCTGCTCCAAAGCTGTTTATAGTAAATTGATAAATGTGAAAGAGAGCCATGCTGACTGGGCATATGCTCTGCTCAAAGGAGTCTTTGGAGATAAAGCACACCGTATGAGGGTGCGAATTAGCAGCAAATGTTCTGAGAAACGAGAAGTTTCCTCAAAACTTCCTCATGGTGGCCAAGTGTATGTGACTGGTTGACATAAAGTTTTTAAAATTATACGATAATTTTAGAGTATACTGAATAGATTTTTTGTTTTTACAGTCCTGCACCGCGATTGGCTTATCAAACAGACAATTCGGGATAACAGTGGGCAGCTGTATTCAAAATACTCACCTGCAGAAGTGGAAAAGTATGTGAATGCACTCCCCGCTTATCTCGCGGATCGGGCTTATGATATGCAGAGTGACCCTCGAGGCGCCAACGTGAGAAACGCCCTTGAGCGCAGGCGAAGTAAATCCACCGCGCCGAAACGAATTTATAAGAGAAGAGGACAGCCACTGTCATTGCAGCAATTACCGCCGCAGTCATCACACCACGACCCGATCTTATCAGAGCCGTCATCATTGCAGCAGTACTAACATGTCTATGATTTACAGTCTCAGCAACAACTACCGCAGCAGTCATCACACCACGACCCGATCTCATCAGAGCTGTCATTACAGCAGTACCAAGACGTAGATAATTTACAGTCATGTTTAATTCCGCCATCAACATCAGAAGCAGAACCAATGGGATTTCAACATGTTGAATATGTACTATTAAATTTGAGTATAATTTTGTTAAATATATTATTAATTTGTTCTTAACATTTTTCTCTTGTTTTCAGGACTACTGCACCCACATTTACAAATCTTTAACATTTACAAATCATATAACATAAGATTAGTGCGTAACTTAATGTTTTTTTTATAATAAATAATATTTCTTCACATAATGATTGTATTTATTGAACGTTCACAAATCTATAGCAAACGCTACACCGTTTATTTAAATAACAACAGTTAACGCTCGTGAAATGCTTAACGGGTTTAGACTGTGACGACACGAAAAAGCAGGTAGTTTTCAAATGCGAATTGTACACTAAATGCAATTTTACGCCAAATCATCCATTAATGATTAAAAAAATGTAATAACAAAGTTATCCGTTTAACAAAGATACACCGTTTAGAAAAGTGTCGTTTTGAGAAAAATGAGTTTTTATTACTTACCGCTAACGAAAAAACAGGTAGTTTTCAGATGCGAATTGTACACCAAATGCGATTTTACGCCAAATCATCCATTAATGCTTAAAAAATATAATAACAAAGTTATCCGTTTAACAAAGATACACCGTTTAAAAAAGTGTCGTTTTGAGAAAAATGAGTTTTTCTTACTTACCGCTAATCTGACATATCCTTGCTTCGTACATTGGACCCTCTACTTCAAATCCAGCCTCTTTTGCAGCTGCCCTTGAGTCTGAGGTATTCTTTTCGTTCTTTTCGTTTGATCGTACCGACCTGTCAAAAATTCGGCGGCGATTTCATAATTTTTTTTGTCCCACTACTTGACGTATTGGGACAGGGCAAAAATTTTGCAGTCCTCATTGGAACAAAAAAAATTATGAAATTGCTGCCGAATTTTTGACAGGACGATCAAACGAAAAGAATACCTCAGACTCAACGTGTCCACTGCGTCATACCAAGTAAAAATTATAAATGAATTGTTAAAGATTACTCATTTTCGAATAATTATACTAAGCACAAAATAATAAATAATATGTTCTTAAATAAATGTACTTATTGAATTAAATTTCTTCATAAATCTATTTTTTTCGCCTTTTCCACACTGTTGATCGCAATTGTCGTGTGCTATGCCGAGATCTTCATCATAGTAACGTCAATCACTAAAAAAAAGTACATCTAAATCAATTCAGAATTGTCTGAAACGCGTTTTTAACTACACTTTTGTGAGTCAAATATTACTACTGCCTCACAAAAAAATTTATAAAAAATTCCCAAAAATTCTGCGCAACTTCGGACCAAGCTTAAAATTTTTCTAATACTAACTAGAATATTCCCTATAAATTTCAAAAAAATAAAAAATGGGGTTTTTGAGATATTCAAATTTTTGTGTGTTTTTTTACTTTATTAGTTTAAAATTATTATTATAAAAATTTGAAGTAATTTTTTTTTTAAACTATGATCTAAATAGCGTATTTTATGTTCAATGATTTTTTTTCTTAGACGTTGTCTAATAGGCGAAAAAATTCATTGAAAATTTTACAGTCCTCATTTTGCGCAGGCTCTATTTCGGAAACGCTACATTTATTATAGAAACGATCTTACAGGGGTATAGTACTCGTAAAGACCTGTTAAAAAACGAGCAGCCATCAAAAATAAAAAGGTCAAAGTTTGACTTCTTGCGAATTGGCGTGGAATGCCCCATATATAAATAAAAAATATTAATTCTGAAGATTCGGAAATTGATATCGCGTCGCGGGTGAAAGGTGTCAGTAAGTCTGTAAAAATTTAAGTGGAAATAGATATCGCAACGCGGGTGAGAGGTTACTTATATAAATATATACATTTATATGTAAAATTTGGTGCTTTATTAAAATTTCGTGTGATAATGTAGGAAAAACAGGAACTGACGTTCGAAGATAAATCTATTTTCACACTTGTAACGTAAAAATTATTTCTCTTTGATGAGTATATAAGCGGTCTCAATTTGTGAGCTACCGTTAAAGTGTTTCGCAATGGAGGACTTAAAACTCCTAGTAGAGGCGTGCGACATTTGAACACGGACGTTGAAAGTCTCATTACCAAAACCACATTATTGGCGGAAAGCGCCATGAAGTTGTACAGCGTAGTGAACAACATGAGAAAGAACAGTCCGAAGTGCATAACATTAAATTATAACATGGACCAAAAAGATGAAAGTTTATCAAAAAATGTAAGTATTTTCTTCTCACTCGCAAACAATTAGCGGACGCAATTAATTTTATTTTTTGTTTGTGTGTTTTCAGATACAAGTGCATAGAGGTTATAAATGGTATCGAGAACAGCGTTAGTCGAGACAACAATTATCGAATGTGCAAAAGGTGAAATTGAGGCGCGCATAATAAGCGCGAAAATAAGTGAAATACGAATCCCAACGGAAGCTGAACCTGAAGATCTGCCAAGCGCTTCCGAAAATCAAGAAATTGATGCAGATGACTATACCGAAGATGTAGTCATCGAGTGATGGATGAATAAAACGATGGTGTTGTAGTTTCTATATATTATATATAATAGTTTTTCTGTTCGCCTTAATGTAAACTTATGTGTATTTCAAGGCAAATATATGTTTTATCAATTTTTAACCTTCGCTGTCATACTTTTTTTTCTTTATCCGTTACTGTGTGCGCGCGAATGGGTTGAGGAATTTTGAGTTCGAGGTTTTGAATAAATTCAAGTTTATCGTTAAATGTCTATAATTAAGATTGCGGATATTTACATGTATTTACAGTTCTTTGTTGTCGCGGACAATAGCGAAAGCGCGGATGAAGTCGCGCGAGAAAAACGTTCGTTCCGCGACCGATAGAATGACGCGGCGAATGCGCGCGGCAAAGACGATTGCTCGACGGCGAGTTTAATATCGCGAGCAGCGATGTGTCGGAACTCGAAACGAACCGAGGTGTTAGCACGAAATACGGAATCGTAATTTCTACACGTTAAATTCGGCGTACTGTTATCGAGTGCTCGCTGGTGGCGCGGAGGGCCGGAGTTTTATACCCTTGGGCTCCGGCCCCCCGGCCACGGGCTGAAAAATCCTCGGAGCCAATCGAGTTCCGCCACTTCGAAAAGACGCTTTGCTTCGGAAAATTAAACGGCTTCGCTGATCACGCGGCCGGCGACCGATCATCTGTTTTCGCCGAATCTCCTGCTTCGTCCCGGGGTGTTTACCTCGCGCACTGAGGCCCCGAGACAAAGGAAGAGAGTCGGTACACGCGATAACGAGCCTGTTTTTCTGATCCTCGATATTTCGTAGAAACGACCTGCTTATTTCTCGAATACGATCCCGAATTAGCGTCGTTTCCCGGAAAGCGTTGAATTCCCGTTGACAGATCAATTTCACGAAATTCAGTCCGTTATAAATTTACGTTCGATCCCGAACACTGTGATTAAATAATATCTGTGCAACCTAGCGTTATCAGTTATTATTCGCTATATCAATTACTAGAGCATATAAATATTTTAATATAACGCAAAAACAAAATAATTAACAATTGGCTAAAAGAGTAGTTTAACGTGAATTAATGTAAAAAAATATATATATATTTTTTAATTATATTATCGGTAAAATGTGTTATATTAAAAAAAAAAACGTTGTCGGGCCAGTTTCAACGATCTGAGCAATCAATCAATCAAAATTTTCACACTACGATAACTGCATAAACCTAACCTAATCTAATGTATAATTAGCGGTAACTTCGCTCGAACCGATTAATTTCGCGATTTGCAACTGTCTCTCGAGAGGATCGCGAGAAGTCGACGCCGCTACCACCACCACCATTAACAGTATTCATTGTCAGTCATATTCGTCGCTAACGCACGTTGTCTCGCGCTTATCGCTCGGCGTATGTAGGGGTCAATAGAGCAGCAGATAACCGCGCCATGTATTTTGTAACTACAATCGAACTTTATAATTACTATTACCAAATTATATTGTTTAGTTAACTCAAAAAATTTACCAAATTTTGCTTGGTCAACCAAAAAAATTATTACATTTTGTCATTGTAACAAAAAATTAATTATTATCAGCAAACAACTATAATACATTGTTTGAGATTGCAATAATGCACCATGAAAATCGCGCGTGGTTGCATCAGATAACATAAGAAATCGCATAAAATTATCGCATCAAGTATAGCATGGATCTTTTCCGTTATTTCCGGAACATTCGCTTACATTACAATAACACGGCCACGGCCGACCAGTCGTCCTGACAAAGTCATGCAACCGCTCTTACACAAAGGAAAGATCCACGCTATAAACATCGCTTTCGAAAACACGCAACGATCACTTCATATCGTCAAACGACAACCGTGACGTAAGCGATGACGTAGGCCGCCAATAGCCAATTACGCTCTCGAAATTATTGGCGATCACCCCGGAGAGAGCCTCGTCTCGGAGATAATAAAAGCCGCCGCCGCCGTGCCGAACAACGCTCTCTTTGCAAAAGTTCACCCGCTTAGAAACACTGCTCGTGCAACCGCTTAAATTCTCGCAAACCGCTCTCGATATCGAATTAGCTTGTGTACTTCTCGGCTTTTCGCTGTGAGAGATCCTGTGCGCGCTATCACTCACGGCATTATACGATCCTGTAAATAAGTGTACATACTCTTAAACTTTAAATAGACTTTTATTTTCTGTATTTTTGTATTTGCTGCCTTTTTTTGTGGTCGTTCTCATACCTCGCGCTACCGCACGCGCTCTCGAACATACATTTTTTATTGTTACCATTAGTATAACTTTTCTCACAGTGTGTAAGAAAAGTAATAAAATTTGTAGATAGTTTTTTTTTCATAACATCATTATTAAGAAGTACATATATTTATTTTATCTGATCAGTAACAAAAACGTATTCGTATTCGCGATATATTTAAACGCCGCTCCGGCCGCTTTCATGTATGACGTTCCTCGTCTCTTTCGTAACTCCGGGAATCTTCCTCAAATCGTTCGCCGCTTGATCCAATAATTGGCGCACTAACAGTCGCTTGCGATCCGTACGCGACAAAGTGGTCAAGATCTGAGATCGCAATTTCGCGTATTTTCACCAATCACGCTTCTCCTTGTTCGCGATATCCTTGATGTCGTAGACGTCCAGACAAATCAACTGTGATCCGATCTTCCCGGGCGACTTCACGGTAAGCATCCGTCGATCTTTCATTTTCGATATATACTGCGGAATACGATCGAGATCGCGACCAGACTCCGTCAGGTCGAACAACGAGTCGAGCCCGCCGCTGCATCCTGTCTCCTCCTCCTCGTTCTCCCGCTTCTCCGCGCTGTACGAATGATCCGTCGAAATCGCGGCGAGGATATCACCTCCCGCACCGACGGGTAAAGTTTTGACGTATTTGTCGTGATAATTGGTTCATTCGTAAAAAGTATCTTGTGTCATCAGATCACACTCATTAATGATGAATACAGCTTCGACGGAAGTCGATCACGAATGAAATTATACATTTTATTCACGGAACAGGTAGGGCTCTTAAGCCCGTATCAGACTATGGATTGGAAATTGGGATTGTGGATTGGGGATTAAGGATTGTTTTATCAGACTAATATGGAGAATGGGATTGTGGATTGAGGATTGAGGATTGTTTTTTCAACGATGATATTGGTGAAATAGTCGGTCTTTTGTTTGGCCTTTGCGAAGAATAATAACGTGAAAAATATTAATTACATTAAAGGTAAACCTTTATCATCTTAGAACGACCAGCTCATATATACAACATATTATATACAATGTTCAACAAATTAAAATTTTTATCTGTATTTTATTGCTAATCAATTTTGGTACTTTCCAAAACTGTTGTCCAAAAAATTTAGGTTATATGTTCCAAATTCTTCGCCTAATTTTTCGATTGTTCCAGTGCTTCATTATTGATAAAATAATATTCTCCTTGAATTAAATGTTGTTATTTTGCAGCGTTCTTTACATATTATTTGCCGAAAAGCGTACTCTTAACTTAGACATTCAAAACTCAGTATCAAAACGGTTTATCAATTTGAACAATAGCTGTTTCGACAATTCGCGGAAAACCGCACTAAACATAAATGTACGTAAGTAAATAATACAAATGTCTGTGTATAAATATGTAGGCACTCCTTTAATTACTTTTCTATTTTGCAGCGTTCCTTATATACTATTTGTCGGAAAACGTATTCTTTACTTAGACGTTCAGTATCAAAGTAGTTTATTAATTTTCACAACAGCTGCTTTGTGACAATTCGCGGAAAGCTGCACCAAACGTGATCACGTAAGTATTTAAATAGTAAACAATTACAATAATAAGTAAAACAAGACCGATATAATTTTTACAATCAATTAGAGAAAATGCCATTTTTTGTTTCAGCTGAAGCTTGGTAATCTAATAATAGTATTATTGTGTAAATTTTGTATACTTTTTTCAATTGAGTAAACTACGCCGATTTTTTTCAGTCTTAAAACACAGCTTTTTTTGTGGAAGTAGTAAATCTGCATACTTTAAATCGATATTTGAAACTTTTTATGCTAATAAACATTTTATTTAAATTACTGTAAAGAAGTATACAAGTTGGAAAACGAGTTGGAAAAAGTATACAGAACTCATACAGATATATTATTATTAGGTTATCAAGACTCAGCCTTAACCGAAAATAGTATTTTCTGTATTTTATTGTAAAAACGTAGAACTTTTCGACCGTCACTCGGGTTCTTTTCATGTGAAGTAGTCAGACTGACACAGGCAGTTACTGATGAATACTTCGAATACTGAAAGAAAACCTGAGCAATGGTCGAGATCAACGTTCTGAGTTTTTGTTATTTGTTTCAATGAAAAAATTCTTATGTTTTTTTTACCATTTTTTTTTTATGTACTAAAGAAAAAGTGCAACCTTTTTGGAAGAATTTACAATATAGTGGAAGTCAACTAGAATATAAACAATATAAACTACAAAATGATGTCGTATAAAGAAGTAATTTATAGACATGAAATAGTGAAAAGAAGGAAACTTATTGCTCTCATGCTTCTAATAATTGCTACAGAAAAAGAAATATATAGAAGAATAGAAGTAATCGTTATATATGGACAAGTCCTTATCTCTTGAAGAGGAAGGGGAGAAGTCTGCATTATAATCTTTTTTTAGAATTAGCTTTTGAAGACCCAAATAGATTCAGATGGTAAGAAACGCATAATAGAATTAAAAGAATGATGCCTCTATATGGTGTATTTCATGTTACACTGATTTAAAACATTTCTATTATAGATGCCTTCGCATGAATACTGTTTTATTTGAAAATCCTTTAAAAAAAAGTAGCTCCTTTGATTCAAAAGCAGGATACAATTTTAAGAGAGAGTATTCCACCAGATGAAAGGTTGTCTCTTACACTACGACATCTTGCAACAGGTATGTTATGAATTTTTAAGGCTCCTGCGTAATTGTCATGGTCATGTTAGATCTCATCAAAAGCGAGAAATGAGAATTCCAGCGCTGAGAATCTGGTGCCATTTCTCACCTCTGACGTCACGATATAACATGGCCACGTCAAGTACCCAGGAGCCTTAAATATAAATAACATTCTCAGACTAGATAAATTTCTTTCTTTCATTTCTTCGAGAGCATCCTGTTTGACCACATTGCGATTGACTACAGTCACTTACAATCCCCTGCAGCGCTCGGAGTTTCTTTACTGCATCATCAGTCAATCAGAAATTTTTATATTAAATTAGTTAATTAATTTGCGACGTGGTCAATTGCGTCCCACCCTATTTCTTCGAGGTTAGAATGTTTTTTTTTTAACACATGTGTTGTTTTATACATTTAGGAGAAAGTCAAGAATCCCTTCGTCTGACGTACCGAATAGGTCAAAGTACTATTTCCGGTATAATTAAAGAAGTTTGCGCTGCTATTATAAATGTACTACAAGAGGAATATTTAAGAATGCCATCATGTGACACCGAATGGAAGGTTGTGGCTAATGACTTTGGACAACGTTGGAATTTCTATAATTGTGTTGGAGCCATGGATGGCAAACACGTTAAAATTGATCCACCACTGAAATCAGGATCTCTTTACTATAATTATAAAGAGTACTTTTCTATTGTGCTACTCGCTGTTGTGGATGCACAACTTAGATTCATGTACGTCGATGTTGGTGCTAATGGTAGAATTAGTGACTCAGGCATATGGAAGAAATGCACACTTAAAGCTCATCTTGACAATAACAGCTTGAATCTTCCTAAACCAGCACCTTTACCTAACGTGGAAAAAGAATTTCCATTCGTTTTAGTTGGAGATGAAGGCTTCCTTTTAAGCACAAAAGTTTTAATTCCATATCCGCGAGATCAATCTAGTGGTAGAAGAAATAAGAAAATATTTAATTATAGGTAATTTCTTTTACATAAAAAATATGACGTCTGTCTATAGATTAACTTTATTATGCATATATTTTAAAATTTAGTTATATTGTTTATAAAATTATTTGGTAATTATGTACTTTAAGGGGAGGCACCTCCGATGACCTTGACCTTGACATATGTTGTCAAGGTCACCCTCCTGAGTGACCTTCAGAAGGTTTTAGCCGTCGCTTGTTTTTTATTAAAAAGTTATAAACAAAAAAAGTTTGAAAAATGTAGCAGCTATTTTGAGTATTGGAAGGCATAAACGACTAAATATTACGTTTTTTTTTTAAAGCAGAGAATACTTTATTTTGCGAGAAAGTCGCTGCTTTACCAAAACACAACATTAAAGCAGTAAATTGTTGATAAATTAAAGTCTTTTTGTTAATGCAGTGAATACTTTATTTCGCGAGAAAGTCGCTGCTTTACCAAAACACAACATTTAAAGCAGTAAATTGTTGATAAATTGAAGTTTTTTTTATTAAAGCAGAGAATACTTATATGGGTTAGTTGATGCGCTTTAAACACATATATACTGTTAAAGCGCGTCACTAACCTACATAGGTTAGTTGACGCGCTTTAAACACTTAAATACTTT
Source organism: Temnothorax ravouxi (assembly GCA_030770255.1). Taxonomy (NCBI): domain Eukaryota; kingdom Metazoa; phylum Arthropoda; class Insecta; order Hymenoptera; family Formicidae; genus Temnothorax; species Temnothorax ravouxi. The sequence goes on from JASTWP010001199.1 coordinate 21,965, forward strand.
TAAAGCGAGTCATCTAACCTATGTAAGTATTCTTTGCTTTAACAAAAAAAACTTCAATTTATCAACAATTTACTGCTTTAAATGTTGTGTTTTGGTAAAGCAGCGACTTGCTCGCGAAATAAAGTATTCACTGCATTAACAAAAAGATTTTAATTTATCAACAATTTACTGCTTTAAATGTTGTGTTTTGGTAAAGCAGCGACTTTCTCGCGAAATAAAGTATTTCACTGCATTAACAAAAAGATTTTAATTTATCAACAATTTACTGCTTTAATGTTGTGTTTTGGTAAAGCAGCGACTTTCTCGCAAAATAAAGTATTCTCTGCTTTAAAAAAAAACGTAATATTAGTCGTTTATGCCTTCCAATACTCAAAATAGCTGCTATATTTTCCAAACTTTTTTTGTTTATAACTTTTTAATAAAAAACGAGCGACGGCTAAAACCTTCTGAAGGTCACTCAGGAGGGTGACCTTGACAACATATGTCAAGGTCAAGGTCATCGGAGGTGCCTCCCCTAAAGTACATAATTACCAATTATTTTGTTATAGATTGTCCAGAGCACGACAATGCTCAGAAAACGTTTTCGGAATATTAGGAGCAAGATTCCAAATCTTTAGAGCTGCAATGCGGTATGATCCAAATGACGCTACAAGAATTGTATTAGCATGTTGTTGCATACACAATATGTTGCGAACTGAAGTAGTAGGGAGACATATGTATACTCCTTCTGCATTTTTGGATGAAGAAGACGAACTTATGTGCAGAATTCAGCCAGGAGAATGGCAGCAAGAACCTGCTGCAGGAATGATAAATTTAGGCAATCAAGGAGGTAATCGTCATGCCAATGCCGCCCTTGAACTTAGAGACGAATGGTGCAATTATTTCAACGGAGCAGGAGCTGTTCCGTGGCAGGAATGTATGATCGATAATTACAGACACATATTTTGACCAGTACGTACAATGTTCTCACTATAATTAAGACATATGTCCATGATGCTATAAATCAGGCCATGTTAGTAGTTGTAGTAAGATATAAAAATTACTACAAATGACTACAAAATTATTTACGTAATAGTATTTTTGTAGCAACTACTATCAACAAACTCGGATCGAGTTATAGTATTGTAAACACAAACTTTAACACTGGTGTAAATTATATGACTTTGAATATCAGCAGTTTTAAGGGAAGAACATTAATCATATAAATCATTAATTACTCACAAAGTTACTCTTTCTGCTTTTTGCACAGCTTAATGTATTTAAATTTATATACTTAATTCTTTCTTAAATATGCTGGTGTAAATAAAAAGAAATACGCAATTACGCAACATAAATTTAAAATTTATTATAAAATAAATATTACATTTATGTCAACAAAATGCTTATGTGATATCGTATATGTATTGAAGCATTTAAACAGTACATTTTTAACATATTTTAGATAAAAAATAATTTTTTTACTTATAATGCATTTTGAAATATAAGAACCATTAATTTTTGCTAAGTAATTTTATAATATTTAATATTATTTTATTAAGTTATCTTTGTACTTCTTTTACTTAAAAAAAAATATATTAACCTTTTAAGTATAAATAACATTGCAAAAAAAGTTGTATTGCTTTTTTTAATTTCTAGAATTGTAAATTAATGCATTTTGAAGTATAAGAACCATTATTTTATTAAATAATCTTATAATATTTAATATCAATCTTATTAAGTAATCTTTGTACTTCTTGTACCTAAGTACTTTAACATTGCAAAAAAAAGTTGTATTACTTTGTTTTATTTCTAGATTCTATTGTACGTAAAGTGCTAAAATATCAAATCAATTTGTTATAAGAATATCTACTATCATAGAGAGAAATAAGTGTTAATTTTATAGAAAAAAACTTGTAAAATAAAAGCTTTTAAAATAAAATAATTTATTGTGCATTATTAAAAAGAAAATAGACGAATTAAATTTTAAACTATCATGTTACATTATAAATTTCTATATATTATAATTCCTAACTAACATTTATCAATAAAGTTTACCTGCTTATTAAGAAAATTTAGTTGTGGTATATTAGCAACATCTAAATCGTCTTCTAAATATTCAATATTTTCGAACATATCTTGTGAAGTATCTTGTGAACATTCTATTTCACCAGAAAATGAAGCATTTGAGGGACTTTGCAAGTTAGACACACTTGGTGCCTGAGCACTTGTCTTTTTCAAAATTTAAGTTTGTCATATAGAAACCATTTTGGTTTATATATTTCTTCCGTGCCCTTTCCGCTACATCTACTTCTTGAATCACGCTCTTTTCTATAATTAGTCATAAAAGTATGCTTCATATTAGCAAATCTATGTGTACTGCATCAGCTGTAAGATATAAAAAATATACAATATGATTTAAATGAAGATATATATATATAATTATATATAAAGTACATTATATATATATAACGTACTTTACTATTTATTTGACAAATATTTTAACTCTCCTTATATTTGTAATAGCATGCTACATATAAATATAACAATTTGTTGTCTCTGCATTTAGAACAATATAATATAGATAATATAATAATATTAATAAATGTACTTTTTATAAGAAGCAAAATTAAGAAATTTACTTACCATCAAAAGACGGACCTAAAATTTCAGCTATTTCATGCCATTTGCTGTATTTTAAATCAACTCTTTTGTAATCTTCGCAGCTTACATCCCATAATATTGGACACCTTTCAACTAAATGTACTAATATGTTTTCTTTTTCTTTCGTCCATATATCTACTTTTGGTGGCATAGCTAAAAAAAGCAATAATTTTTGCTTTTATATACTTATTCTTATTAATTGAAATATAATATCTCAGCCTAACCTTTTTTGGTTGTTGTTCTAGCCAAGCAATTATCACATGTTACTTTCCAACCTAACCTCTTTTCTGTTGTCTCTTGCTTTTATCGTTGCGCAATACTTTTCCACGCTATCAAGTCGGTCGCTCATTGGCTGGTATACGACGGAGGATTCGAAAAATAGACTGGACTCTAATTTTTGATAACAAAATCTACATTCTATCTCTAATGTTATGATTGGATGACCTCTAATATGCAATCTATAAACCTAATTCAATCTAAATTTTCAATACATAGTGTGATATTGATTTACAATCTCAATCCAGACCTGCTGCATTTTGATTGGTCTATTTCTAATCCCTAATCCACAATCCCAATCTCCAATCCATAGTCTGATACGGGCTTTAGGACCTTCCTTCAGCCACAATTTATGCAGCTCCGTTAGTACGCTCTTTATGTTGCTGCCCTCGCGCGGGAGGGTCCCGTTAGCGCACGGTGCGATAGCGCACAGCCCGATAGCACACGTCGAATTTAAAATAATTCCCGATAGCCCACATTTCTTTAGCACACGTCCCGATAGCACACCAAATAAATGGCGCACTATCCCGATAGCGCACCAAGTAATATGCACATTTGCCCGATAGCACACAGGAAAATGAAACATAGTACCGATAGCGCACGAAATGTTGGAAGCATTATCCCGATAGCGCACGCACGTTTCTTTCCCGATAGCGCACGAGGTGCGCTAAAGGGACGTGTGCTAAAGAGAAAAGACGGGTTTCTTTCCCGATAGCGCACGAGGTGCGCTAAAGGGACGTGTGCTAACGAGAAGAAAAACGTTCATTTCCCGATAACGCACGAGGTGCGTTACAGGGACGTGTGCTAAAGAGAAATGACCCGTTTATTTCCCGATAGCGCACGCACGTTTCATTCCCGATAGCGCACGAGGTGCGAGCCCCCCCGCCCACACTCCTAGGTTTACTCACACAATGGGGGGGGGGTGCAGGGGGGCGGTGCCCCCCCCCCGCCCACACTCCCTAGGTTCACTCACACAATGGGGGGGGGGCAGGGGGGCGAAGCCCCTCCCCGCCCACGCATGTACTTGCGCTATCGGGAAAGAAACGTGCGTGCGCTATCGGGAAATAAACGTGTCATTTCTCTTTAGCACACGTCCCTGTAGCGCACCTCGTGCGTTATCGGGAAATGAACGTTTTTCTTCTCGTTAGCACACGTCCCTTTAGCGCACCTCGTGCGCTATCGGGAAAGAAACGCGTCTTTTCTCTTTAGCACACCTCGTGCGCTATCGGGAAAGAAACGCATCTTTTCTCTTTAGCACACGTCCCTTTAGCGCACCTCGTGCGCTATCGGGAAAGAAACGTGCGTGCGCTAGCGGGAAATAAACGCGTCTTTTCTCTTTAGCACACGTCCCTTTAGCACACCTCGTGCGCTATCGGGATAATGCTTCCAACATTTTGTGCGCTATCGGGACTATGTTTCATTTTCTTGTGTGCTATCGGGTAAATGTGCATATTACTTGGTGCGCTATCGGGATAGTGCGCCATTTATTTGGTGTGCTATCGGGCTGTGCGCTATCGCACCGTGCGCTAACGGATCTTACTTCGAGACGCTTGCGAGCAACAGTCTCAAATTCTGCGACGCCGAACATTCAGGATTCCAAATTTTCGCGCAGCAGATCGAGCAAAGCGAAATTGACCGACTCGATATCTATCGAAGTGCGTTCGACTTCTACGACCTGATCCTCGAACGACTCGTCCAACAACAACATTAGAACCTCCTTATCCTTCATTTGACTCTCCATGGCACTCTTTCTCTCCATACGGATGTACCGCGCGAACTACGATCGTCAACGTTCTCGCGCCCTTCGCAAATTTCAAACTTACGATATAATTGCGCGAGAAAATTCGCGTTGCCTCGCGCTTATCGCTCGGGGTATGTAGGGGTCAATAGGGCAGCAAATTTCAAACTGACGATATAATTGCGCGAGAAAATTCGCGTTGTCTCGCGCTTATTGCTCGGCGTATGTAGGGGTCAATAGGGCAGCAGATAACCGCGCCACGTTTACTGTAATAACTTTGAGAGGTAACCGCGATCAAGTGTCTTGCGCGTGTCGGCGAGAGGGGAATTTCGGAGTGGTGCCCCTCGCGGCTTTCTCTATTTCTACCCGCAAAAACATCGGCGGAGAGGCAGCAGCAGCAGAGAGGCGGCACCCGTCTGCCCTCGCCCACCACTAGCGGCGGCCCCCACACGTTCCGCTTCCTGCCCCCGACCCGCCGCAAATCGCTCCAGTGGGTCAAACCTCCTATAGTATGCTTACTGAAAACGATGATTAAATATCTGTTAATTAGCATGGATTTGAAAAATTTTACATTAAAATTAAAATTCTGTGTACATAACGCGCTCGGAATTCTTCAAAGTCGATTTTCTCGAGTTTTTCTGAAAAACCCGCCTTAATACTTTGGGAAATTAATGTCGGGGTGATGACCCACAAATACAGTGAGTATAAAAAAAAATCCGTTAGCCTAAAGGTCCCCTTGTGAGACGCGAAACCTGGGAGTAATCATGAGCTCTGATCTATCTTGGCAAAGCCGTGTCTCACATGTTTCCAAGAGGGTGCACTTTACGCTGCATAAACTAAAATTCCATAAGGACTTTATCATTGTATTTAAGCTCCACGACCATCTTTCCTCGCTTGAGCTGTGTTCTGCTTGGAGTTCTACCGTGGGCCTCTCTACTGCTTAAGCATAATTTGGTTTAAGGGTGTCAACTCATTGTATTATATTAAATAAGTTTAGGCTACTCTTTAGTTCTTATGCTATTATTCTTGTGATCTGTTTTTGTTTGCGAAATTAGTATTGGTATTTATCCATCGCTTCCTTGTGCATCCTTCGCGGGGGACGAGTAGCATGCTTTAATCTCGTATTTCATTCTTCATTTCTTTATATATCTATTGCGTCCTTCGCTAGGGGTGTATCACCTGTATTTCTATTTTCATTTACAGCATAATGTACATCCGCGGCATTTATACTTTTCCTTACATTTATATTTTTATACATTTATACATTTTTTATTCACGATTTGCCTAAAGTCTTGACTAGAGCATAAATAAAATCAATCAATCAATCCTTCCCCCCTCTCTCTCTCACTCTTTCTCTCCCTCTCTCCCTCCCTCCCTCCCTCCCTCCCTCTCTCTCTCTCTCTCTCTCTCTCTCTCTCTCTCTCTCTCTCTCTCTCTCTCTCTCTCTCCCTCCCTCCCTCTCTCCCCCTCTCTCCCCTCTTACAAATTTATGTTGTACGCACCAAAATATACAAAATTGTGAAGTTTCAGCCAAATCGGTAAGAAAGCTCCTCTCCTTTAAATTGCCTTAAAAAATAATTTTGTTAATGTTATGTATAATATTCCCAAACGATAATTTAATTATAATTACATTGCATAATCTTAAATCTTACCTTGTTAAGAACTTCATTACCAAAGAGTTTGCCATACTCCAAAGTAAAGTCTTAGTGTAAGAATTCAAAAAGTTAGTATCTAAATAGAGAGAATCATGTATGCGCTCAATCATGAGAAAATCCATTATTACCAGTCTTCAAATATCTGCAGAAAAATTTTTTGATGACTGACAATGTTAGAAGATAAAGTAGAATGCTGATGGAAGTGTGTGGTTGCCTACGCGAAATCGTCGGTAAGAAGTATAGTTGTATTCAAGTCCTACGGATGGCGTTAGTGAGCTACGGCCACTATCGATAACGATGTATAATAGCGAGCGCGGCGGAGCTTCGGTCGCGGTCCGGAAAGATCGAGAGAGAAAAAGAGAGCGGCGCGTGCGCGAGAAAGTCCGTGCGTGCGTGCGGGCACGAGTGCGGGCATTCGTGTATTAACCGTTCCACGCGATACATCGTCTTATTGTTAGTATATTGCTGGCGAGTCGTTACACGAGGCGAGAAAGGATATCCGCCATAATCCTGGTATACATATACCAGCGATCACAATCGAAGTGATACCACGGACGAGCAGTGTCAGCTCGAGTTCAGCCATTCAGAAGGGACGAATTAAGCCAGGGAAAAGGCGATCGTCGCCATTCTCATGACTGCCGTGAGAAGAAGGTCCCCGACACAATAGAACGGGCGATAACAGACCTTTCGGGCTTCTTCAAGGTACGTAGCCACGTCGTCAAGACGAGAGTGTTCAGCCGAAAATGATCCGTGCGATCATTCAAGCAGAAGAATTACTTCTTCTGATTCTGAAGGTAACATAATTTAATATCTTTCATAAACCGATGATCACTTTCGAGTATGCGTTAGATTACATCTAACGCATGTAGTGAAGCCTTTCGGGCTAAGCAATAATAATTCGTCCTTCGATCATTGGTTACAGAAGACGAGAGTTCTCGGAACACGAACGAGAGTTCTCGAAACGAGAAGGCTTAGCCTACAGCCTTTAATAAAGATATCGGGGCATTCAATCCGGCTCTGATAAACTGACGAGATTAGAAGGACATCATTAACGTACGTTTATTCGATTACGATCTTTCCGGATTTATATTCATTTCGTGAAACGTGGCGTGACAAATAAGTTAAAATATGGTATGAGAATATCTGCCGCTCTAACGGTTTTTTGTGTATAGTTTGGTACAATATTCTTGTCGTTGAAACATAGTAAAGTTTCTCATTGCGATCTCGATTTAAGTCAAATATTCAATATTACTCTTAGTGGTAAAGACAATTATTTCATGCGATATGTTGCGAATAACGTTACTTTCTCTTGCGGTTTAAAGACTGTGTAATTTTGTGCGAACGAGCACGATTATTTGAAGTGATAATACGACTTAACATCTTTATTATTATTTACATGAAATAATGCGTCATACCTTATATGATAAGATATTAATTAATTTGCAGCAGATAAACAAGATATTTTCATCTTGTCATCTCATTTAATTTACTTTGTGTTCTTCGAACCTTCTTGATTACATTGAGCGTCTTTAAATTATTATATTACCTTTTCAAGAAATTGATCTGCTCTGAATATCTTGATCTGACGTATTACTTTATTTCTACATGTAGTTTTAAGATGTTTATGATATTTTAATTATGTTGTGCATTGGTTTACAACGAATGGTCCTTTTATCTTGAACTGATTGTTTTCTGAATTGCGAATTGAATACTTTACCTATTTCAAGATATTTTATAACATGAGAGATATCTCAATACAAATAACGTCTTATCCGAAAGATTGTTACGAAATAACAGACCTAACGTCTCATAAAGAAAGTCGCTTTATTTCATTAAAAGGACTATTCGTCATCTGACTATTTTCTAATATTGTGTGATTTGCATTGAATGTTTATATGCTCTCTGATATTGAATGAACATGTGCTAATCTTATAATCATTTTGATAATCTAACGAGAATACAAGGATACACCATTTTCAAACTCGAATTATACGATGTGTGTCGTTTCCTATTCCAAATCTAGAATCCAGATTCACGAATAAGACAGTCCATCAAACAGAACGAATATACAAATTTAAAAAGTAAAGTTTGCATTAAAAATATAAACTGGTTTGTCCACCACTTCCAAAAACTTTGCTATTATAATTTTTATTATGATAGATATATTTAGATTAAATATTAATTAATCCTTTTAGAATCTAATATTTTTTGTGTGTGAGAAGAACATATTTAATTTAATTAATTTTAATTTAATTGATTAATTTGTAATTGATTTTAATTTTTTAAAATGTTAGAGATAACTGAATACGAATATATAAAATTTATCAAAATTTATTTTGTTGTTATTGCTTTCGTGAATAATTAATTAATATTTTTAGACATTAAGATATAAAATCAACGTCTATCATAAATAATATAATGGACTTGATTCAATTAATATTTTAACTTGCCTACAATAAGAATTGCGCTACAGATCACTTTCTTGTTCTCTTCAACTTTTACAAGACAGCAATTTACAAAACATTTACAAGACAGCATATGCATAAGTGTGTGATTTTGGATGCACTTTCTAATATATAATATTATATGATATATTGATGATCACACACACATACATACACACACACTATCTGTCACGTACTACGTTTACACAAATGTTATTTTTTTAATAACTTATGAGATAATTCCTCCACGTAAGGACCAAAGCACATATGATAGTCGTACTCATGGATGTAAGTAACGCCACAAGCTTTGGCGTATCCTGATTTATCAGGTCGAGGATTATGACCATCGTATATCGCTACGTCATGTTATGTGCTTTGGCTCTAAATGAGTAAATTAATAGTTGCTTTCCATTTACAACAAAACTCAGATAATTCTCACTTGTGACGTCATAACTCAGTTAAATGCACGTTCTTTTTGCATACTGGCAAGTGAGATTCAACTGAGTTTTTATCCACAATCGAGACCATGTGCTTTAATAAATCTAATAAACTCACATCAAAAGTGAGGTTATGGACCTGTATTATTATGCGTTACCTTTGTCACAAAAATAAGCAGGTAAATACAAAATGACAGATCTTACCTGAGTATAAAATACATATCTGAGTGACTTAGATCACTTGAGTGTAAATGGAAAGCAACTATTGCAAGTTACTACAGAAATAACGCTCCCATAAACATAGTAAACGGTCACAACTATCACTACATATCCCGCTGATATTTTACCTCTTGTGACACCCACATCCTAATTTCGTGGCACTTCGATCCTTGCGCGACGCGACCGAAATTCGGAATTAAACGATTGTACTTATTGTTAGTAATATTTAACGATGAGAGACCACGGTGTTACGCGCAAACGCGATGGGGGTTTTTTTCGTTTAAATTCCTCGGTTGAAAAAATAAGGTGGAAATAAGGTGTCTAGAAGTAATTAACACAAACTGTGTAGACCCAAAAGAGAAAACAAACACTAAAAACAGGGGTTAGACAACTTTGCCAATTTTTTAAAAAAATTGGAAAATAATATATAAAACTGTTATGGATAGATTTATATTACGCGCGTATTTAGACGCGCGCACTCGGTAAACGTGAACCACGCGTGATCGATGCGTGCCTTTACCACCGTCCTCTTCCGCTCACGCAGAGCGGGTATGGCGTTGGTCCCGAGCGGACGCGATACCGGAGCGGAGCGACTTAAGCTTGTAAACGGGTCGAATAAAGTGAGATATACTTGCATCAAACCCGAGTGTGCACACCCTTCCCAGCTTACATACATAACAAAAACGTTCCATTGTTTCGTCTTGATAATATGGAGCAAATCAATATTAGCTAAGTATTTCGCGTCTCTCAATTCTTCGTCCATAGTAATTCTGAAGTCATTGTATTTTCGGCAAGTCAACAATACGTTATAGAGCTCCTTCCCCTCATATCCACAATCACACCTCTCGTGTTTAATATATCCCTTTCTTTTTAAGGAAAAACCCAAATTAAAGTGGTTAGCTTTTAAACGGTTAAATAGCGTCACAAAATATCTCTTATAGTTTATCCCCCCGGAACCATGGTTTGGTAGCGAGTCTGTCGTAGAAATGCTCGAAATAGTACGCTCCCTTGTGTGCAGAGTCGCGCACGATCGATATCTGAGTAGCCTCCCAAGTTTCTCTCTTATCATGTATCTTGTAATCTCCGACTGGAACCTCAATAGACAAATCGGCCTCCTCAAGGGATGCTTCCTTAGCCAGCTCATCCGCAAGCTCGGTTGCCAGCAATACCCACATGTGCAGGGATCCATATCAAAATCACTTTTTTACCAAATGTTCTCTTCAGATTAAATAAGTATCGTCTAGCCTCCGTAACGTAACGGTTTTTGTAGACGTTAATATGGTTATTGTAGGTAGATTGCAGAACCGATTTGCAATCAGACACGATGACAATATCGTTCTTCCTGTGCTCACGTTGTAGTACCATAAGTTGAAGGACTGATTTTACAGCAAAAGCTCCGTATACGACAAACACGAACCCGGGAGGCTCATTTTATATGCTTCTTCCTGATCGGATATAACCAGACTAGCACCCTGTGGAAGCGTCTCGTCTCGTCATATAAGCCGTCCGTGTAAATGATCTCCAACGAAGCAAATAAGCGGTGTTTCTCGATAATGTCACAAGCACCTCGTCTGGATGTCGTTCGCGCTTCCTCGCCCTACCAATGTCCAAGTCAACAATCCGGTCTATAAGTATGATCGCCGAAAGGGCCCTGAAAAATTTCAGATTGTTCTGGGGTCCGATCCCAGCTCTAAATCTCAACCTTTTCCAGATCTCCGATAACAATGAGAGTTTATAAGTCGGCTGACGGAAACGGCAGTAGTTTTTCTCGGTCCAGAGTACGCTGTAGTTTAGGACATAGGCCGTTGTTATTATATGCAATGGCCTTGGTTACAAAATTCCTACCCAACATATCTGCTCGATCCCTGAGCAGCATAACCTTGGCTTCGGCTATCAAGACATTGTTAGGGGTGCTATTCCTGTATCCCAGAGCAGTACGGATTCCCATATACTGGGTTCTTTCTAACTTAAGTTAAAACGTCGGGTCCCTGGGGAAGTATATAAAGATGCCGTAGTCCGTGACAGATCTTACGAGGCTCTTATAGAGCATGAGGGCCGTATTGACCTCCATGCCCTTGTGACACTCTGCCACAAATACCTCATAATAAAATTATCCCGGTTGACCTTGCGACCGCTCTCCCCAAGGTCGGCCGTACGACAGCGGGGATCACCGCGGGTGATCCTCGAACGGATCGCGGTGCCAGCGGGCACAGAGCGCGCGGGCGAAACGGCCATGCCCCGTGGGGACGAGCGCGTCCCGGGGACGCCCGACGCGTCATTAAGGGGACCCCCAGGGTCCGAGACGGAATGGGAGACCACTGACAGCCCGATAATTGATCTCCAGGCCCCAATCTATTGGATCCCCGTTCCAGAGGGCGTCATAGAACCACCCTCAGACGAGTTCCTCAGCCCGTCGAGCGACGAGGCCGACGAGGGTTGAGGGGAGCAGGCGACGAATGCGCGAAACGCGCGATACCTAGGTTTAAGATAGTATATAAGAATAATAAAGATATCCATTAGACAATAAGTTAGCATGTAAGAACGCCGCGTCGGAATGTTTATGTTTAGTTTCGTTTCCCGCCAGTAAGACCAAGTCCGCGAGCGGACGTTCCAGTTTTATTTTCTTTTCTTCATTTGAGTTTGTTTTACAAGCCCGCGGATCGGCAAACCCCTTTTTAGTTTCAAGCGTCAAAGGCGACGCGTTAATTAACACGCACACGAGCGACAAAAACGAACCGCGGCAATCTCCAGGAATAAAGGCCACCAACGGCCTCCCCAGGACCTGGGATATCCAGCTGGCAAGGTCGGCGTCGTCATAGGATCGACGGCCTTCCTAGTTCCCAAACGGGACATCTTCCACAGGAAACAAGGGCAGTAGCCAACTCCCCGACACCTGGGACACGCGACCAGAGGGATCTGCGCCAACATCGGCCCACGGGTTTGCTAGTTCCCAAGCAGAGCATCATCTGCGGGAAAAGAAGGTAGGAGTCACTTGCCTAACACCTAGGGCACGCGACCATCGGGTCGGCGCCATCACCAATCCACGGGATTCCTAATTCCCTAAGCGGAGCATCGTCTGCGAGGAAAAGGGTCAGGAATCACTTCCCTGACACCTAGGGCACGCGACCATCAGGGTCGGCGCCATTGTCATGCCCACGGGATTCCTAATTCCCGAGCGGAGCACCTTCTACAGGGAACAGGGTCAGGAACCACTTGCCTGACACCTGGGGCAAGCGCCCAAGAGGTCGGCGTCATAGCCAAGCCACGGGTTCCCGAATTCGCCAAGGAGACATCTTCCACGGGAAGGGAGGCAGAAAACCGCTTCTCCGGAACGTGGGACACACGACCATGGGGTCGGCGTCAACGACCGACGTCCAGAAACGAACCTGGACGACTTCTGCAGGAAGTCGCCCCGGAACCGGCATCAGGGGCACCACGCAAGCAGGTGCGCACAGGTCGGCGTCAACGGCCGACGACCACCAACGCACCCGGACATCATCCACGGGGAAACGACCCGGAAACGGCATCAGGAGCATCCCCGGAGGGATGCGCACGGGTCGGCGTCAACGGCGCTCGCCAAACGACAAAGGTGAAAACCTGGTGCAGCGGCACCGAGAGAGGGAGGTCCGTACATGGTACCGCGAGCGGAAATTTCCATCCGCGAACTCCGCGTAGGGCGTCATCGGGGATGGGCGTGACTATCACGCGGCGTAGTATGGGATCGCGGCGAATAACACGCAAAAACGGAAAGAGAAAGTCGTGACGTCACGGCAATCGGCGAAAACAACCCGAGAGTGGGGGTAATCTACCGCGGTGGGGAGCCAGCGCGAGCCGCGCCACTCTTGGCAGTCTCTCGGGTATAGCCGTAGCGAACAGACGTGTCTCACTCCGCTCTCACAAGCATACGTGTTATACTTAACAACCGGGAACTCCCGCGTACTTGCGCGTTAAACTATCTCGTTCTACAATAGCGAGAGGCACACAGTTGCCATTACGATCGAGTGTTTGCCGATAACGACGTTTTGTAATTCGGATACTTTGTTAATTTCCGGAAGTACATATCGAGTATACTACAACCGCGGACATAGTGTCGCGCGGCTACGACATATTAGTACGGACAGTGTTAATCATCGTATAGAACCACCGAATACACCGGCGTTAATTGTGCGCACGAACATTGTACAACCGAGTGATAAATAATTGTGCGACTTATAGCGAATCAATTGTGACGCATAAGTACGACGATTGTGAAACGGCTTGTAGTGCTGGAAGAATAAGCTACAATTAAAGAATTTATAATTCTGAATCAAAAGTCTCAACATTAATTACATAATTACCCATACCCACCTGGCACTTACCTTGTCCATCGGCGATGATCATGCGTGGTCCAGCGACGATCGGTATGCGATGTAAAGCGAGGATCCGGGGAAGTCCAGCAGCGGCAGCGGTGATCCATCCGGGGCAGGAGCTGAAACAGAGAAGGAGTATTAGCGAGTAATTAGTAATAATTAGGAAGACATTCGGTGATCCGGTAGGCGATGTAAAGCGAGGATCCGGGGAGCCGAGGCAGTATCGACGGTCCAGCCTGCAAGGCGATTCTCTAACTTTATAACGACAGTTTCGGTTCGATAAGCGTCGTTGCGCAGCTTTTATACGATATGAAAAACCTGCGCAACGACGCTTATCGAACCGAAACTGTCGTTATAAAGTTAGAGAATCGCCCTGCTGGGCGTCCATCTAAAACATAAAACATATTGTTAGAAAGGGATACGAAGTCCTCCGACTTCGGTAGTTATAGGTTAAACCGAGTGGCGACCGTGAAAAGGGAAACCATAACGCGTGATTCGTGCCTCCAAGTGACATCGTCCGGTCACAACCTTACCTCTAACCTCCTGAACCTGGCGGTGAAAATTCAGGCTGTTGTCTAACCAGACGCCAAGGAATTTAGCTCCGTCACAGTTGAAAACGTCGCAGCCCTTGTACTCGAATACTTAGCTTTTTATCGACGTAACCACCTTTATTAAATTCGACCAAAACAGTTTTCTTAGGTTCAAGATCCAGGCCGATCAATCTCAATTTTTCCGCAATAATGTTGACAGCTTGCTCCAGCAGGAGACGATTGCGCCGACGGTTATGACCTGAGACGTACAGGCTAATATCGTCCGCAAACTCCACCATTTCTACACCCTCCGGAAGATCCGCGCAAAGGGCCTGGGTGAGAAGGGAATACAATGCAGGACTCAGTACGGCGCCTTGCGGGAGACCCCTGTATACAAGACGATCTACGAACTCATCAAACTTAACAGTAAATCGTACTTTTTTCCGGCATAACTAGTTGCGAACAAATTTGACTATACCTGCAGGGCAGTCAAGTGCCATCAACTTGTCGAGCATAATGGGAAATTCCACGCAATCATACGCCGATGAGACGTCGAGGAAAGCCGCCAATGTGTATTCGCCTGCACTCAAGGCGGCCCGGATGTCCGAAGTAATTCTAACTAGATTATCGGCGCAAGATTTTTCCCTTCTAAAACCGCTCTGGGACGCACTAAACTTTTTCTCTTTTTTTGCCTACCAGATCAATCTCTCATTGATCATTCGCTCCATTAGTTTACCCACACATGAAGAAAGCGAGATAGAACGCACCTTCTCCCGACCAACCTTATCAATGAACACGACCTGATAACAGGAACAATCAGCGGGGAACATACCTGTGGACCAGACAATATTAAATAATTCCAGAAAGCAGGTCCTATCCGAATCGGGGAGCAGTCTAAGCATCTTATACTCCATACCATCCATACCAGGGGCAGAGTCCCTTCTGACCATCTCGATCGCTCTATCCAGCTCGGAACGTAGGAACGGAGCATCAAGTTCCTCGTCGGAGCAGGCCAGGAAATCCCCAGGAGAGGGATCAGTGCCCACATATGGAGGGGCAAGACCATCAATAGTACTCCTGATTTCCGTCTCTTTATCCTTAGTCTGCCATTTGTTCCACTCGATATTTTTGCGGGCATTCTTCAAAATTCGCATGATACTTCACACGTAGGCGTATAGGAGAGGCTTGTAAACCTATTTATATTTTTTACAGAAGTTCTCAAAGTTCTTTTTTTTACACGATTCAAAGTCTTTCTGACAATTGCACACTGACGTTTGTAATTAATCCACGTATGTAGATTCTTGAGTCTCTTGAATTCGGCGAAAGCAAGTTTTCGGTCTTGAATAACCGAATCACATTCAGCATTCCATCATCTATGTGATCTTTTGCGTTTTTTTTGGGTCGTCAGGGGTGGGGCAAGTAAAAAGATCTCCTCGCCTACCGGAGGCCCGAAGTACAGAGGCTCTAAAGGTACCTTTTCATGGTAGCGACAAGCGACGAACGACAACAGCGACAAGCGATAAGCGACGGTAGCGACCACATGACGAGCGACGTTTGCGACGAATGACAGCTGTCAGTGTATTAAAATTATAAATATTGTGAAAGAAACTGTTGACGTCTATCAATTTTGCTCTGTTTAAAAGAAACATGTCGGATAATAATTGGAGCAATTAGTACACATATTATTTAAATTTTCAATTTAAATGTGCTCAAATAATTGCGCAACAATGTGTCAATGCACACAAACAAAAATTAGCTCATGTAGCGGAGTACGTTTTTTGGGGGGAAAAAAAAAGAGAGAGAGAAGTTACTCAAGAAAACGCTTTTGGGTGTCTCCAATATGCTCACAACGAGAGAAACATGGTTTTTTTTACGCAATACTGCCATCACTTCAATTGGAACATCTTAGGATTTTATAATTATTTCAGGATGTCTTCAACAAAAATGGAAGAATTGTTAACTTTAGTTGGAGAGGATTTAAAAAAGCAAAACTGCATCAGAAAATCCATACCACCTGCACAGAGATTAGCTTTAACTTTGAGATATGTACATTAGTAGTAGTATATGTCAGATGTTGTTTAAATGTAAATTTATGATATTAAATTACTATATAAATTAATTGTATGTACATTTAATGTTGCTCAGATTTCTGGCCTCTGGAGATTCAATGACATCAATGCATTATCAGTACTTAGTTGGCGTGACAACAGCAAGCAACATCATTAATACAACATGTGCTGTTTTGTGGAAGAAACTGCAACCATTATGCATGCCAGCTGAATTTAAAAAAGAACAGTGGTTTACTATAGAAAAAGATTTTAAAGAAAAGTGGCATTTTGCACATTGCATAGGAGTCATCGATGGAAAGCATGTGGTTATACAAGTATGAACATTATTAATACATTATTATATTAATTACATTATTTACATTAATTTACGAATGCTAATAATAAATATTAATATTTTTTTAGTGCCCAAATAAGGCTGGCTCAATGTATTTTAACCACAAAAATAGTCGCAGCCTTGTTTTATTGGCAATGTGTAATGCCAATTATATATTTACTTTTGTTGACATTGGAGCGTACGGAAGGAGAAGTGATGGTGGAATTTTTAAAGATTCATTGCTGGGACAAAAATTAGAAGGGAACAAAATGAATATTCATAGATTCAACGCCCATAAGTGATGTAAGAGCAACGCCTCTACCTTATTGCATAGTTGGTGATGAAGCTTTCCCTTTAAAAACATATCTTCTTCGTCCTTATCCTGGAAAGCAATCAACTGAATTGCCAAAACGTATTTTTAATTATCGCCTTAGTCGTGCCAGACGAGTAATTGAAAATACTTTTGGCATATTAGTTGCTAAATGGCGTATTTTTCGGAAACCAATAATAGCTAGCGATTCTAACGTTGTAAAAATGGTTAAAGCTACTGTAGTTTTCACAACTGGTTGCAACAACATGATTTAGACAATTCCCCAGAAGTATCGTATGTTTCTAAAGAGCTATTCAATCAAGAATTTTGTTATGATTCAATTATCAATAGTACTCGGAGAAATGAAGAACACGGAAGATTAATAGATATTAACCGAATGGGATCAAATAATGCCATTCATACAGCCATTCAAATCAGATAGGAGTTTACTTCTTATTTTAACAATAAAGGAGCTGTGAATTGGCAATACGATCATTTGTAAAATAAAATAAAAATTATACTTTCTATTTACTTATTAAGGTGATTCACTTGTGACAATCGGAGCTAAAAGTATAGTCCGATAGTGAGTACAAAAAGTGATATATTTAGTTTAATATATTTAATGGCTGAGTATTTTATTTTTGTCAGTGACTTCTCAAAACATAAAAACGTTTATATACAGGCACACACTAATACAATCATACTTTTAAATTCTAACTAACTTTGCATTTATTGTTTTAAAAAAATATCAACTTTGAATATTTATATTTGTTTTAACAAATTAATAAATAATTAAAGTAATTTAAATCGACCTAACTGGCAATATATAACATCTTTTCCGATATGAACATAGAAAAAACCGTGAGCCAACTTGATTTGTCGGATTCACACAGCACTTTTCGGCTCACATCAAGACATTATTAATTTCGACCAAGGCTTTTGGTCCGTTGATGTAATTTCTAAATTAAATAGTTTGATTTTTTATTGCGAAAAATGTTACCCCAGCCAGGGTTTGAACCTGGAACTTTCCGTATATCGTGCGGGTGTCGTACCAATTCGACCACTGGGGCTGTGGTAACATTCTTATCGCAATAATAACTATAAGATGGAGCACCGATTACTAAGTCTACGGTGTATAATAAACTGAAATAATAAATTTTTGTACGCCAGTATATAGAATATATAATTAAAGTAATTTAACCCTTAAAGAGCACATGGGGTGTAGGATACCCCACTCCAAACTTTGTGCTCTGATAAGTCCCATTAAAATGTAGAAAATTGAACTTGCAGCGACATATGGTATTAGTTTGGAGTATTAACTTTATGTTCGAGCAGCAGAACCGTTCGTCCAAGCATCAGTGTGCTTGTGGTAGCCATTCGAATAAGACGTGTCGAGATCGTGGGGTATGTCATACCCCGTGTGCGCTCTACGTCAATATAGTGAATAGTAGAATTCCTTTTCTGACGATTTTTTTTTTTTATTATTATTTCACATCTGTCAAACGTAAGTATACACTAAATAGTGAAATAAATTTTTTTACAATGTTTTTTTATATTAATTAATGTTTTTATGTAGATGGCATACAATTTAATTTTTTGGAATAAAACTTTTATGTATACTACTTTAATTATAAACATTAAAAATGTCATTTTTTTATTTTTTGTACTTGGAAAAATAAGATTAAACCCATAAAAACATGCAAAATCCAATATTTCATTTCTTACAAAATCATTACTTTCAATACTCCAAATAAATACCTTTTTTGAAACGCGCACTATTGTAATAATTTTTTCTTGTAAGTACCATGTCTCAAGAGTATCCACCTAAATTTTTACTTTAAAATATTAAAAATTGCCAAAGTTATTCAATTTTAAGTGAAAAGTGACATTTTTTCCGTCCTTTCTTTTTCAATAATTTTTTAAACAATGTTAATTTTAAGAAATCGCTATAACTGTTGTTTATCCTTAAAATACATGACTTTGAACTTCATTCAGAAATTTTTATGCAATAAAATAGTCAATAGCGTCGTTACAGTACATACTTAAAGACACTGGGGTATCTCATACCCCCAGTGCCCTTTACGGAATTTTTCGGAGGTGTGCTCTTTAAGGGTTAAATCGACCTAACTGGCAATATATAACGTCTTTTCCGATATGAACATAGAAAAAAACCGTGAGCCAACTTGATTTGTCGGATTCACACAGCACTTTTCGGCTCACATCGAGACATTATTAATTTCGACCAAGGCTTTTGGTCCGTTGATGTAATTTCTAAATTAAATAGTTTGATTTTTTATTGCGAAAAAAATTACTTTAATTATATATTCTATATACTGGCGTACAAAAATTTATTATTTCAGTTTATTATACACCGTAGACCTAGTAATCGATGCTCCATCTTATAGTTATTATTGCGATAAGAATGTTACCACAGCCCCAGTGGTCGAATTGGTACGACACCCGCACGGTATACGGGAGGTTCCAGGTTCAAACCCTGGCTGGGGTAACATTTTTTTCGCAATAAAAAATCAAACTATTTAATTTAGAAATTACATCAACGGACCAAAAGCCTTGGTCGAAATTAATAATGTCTCGATGTGAGCCGAAAAGTGCTGTATGAATCCGACAAATCAAGTTGGCTCACGGTTTTTTCTATGTTCATATCGGAAAAGACGTTATATATTGCCAGTTAGGTCGATTTAAATTACTTTAATTATATATTCTATATACTGGCGTACAAAAATCAATAAAAATAAAAATTCTGTACGCAAAGTATTTAGTGTATTTAGTATTTAGTTTTTTAATTTAATATTCCTTGAACTGAGGAACGACACCCCTGGGAAAAAAATAACATTTAAATTACAATTATACAAAATTATTTATTACTGCTTATAGAAGAATATAAAACTTAAAGTACGAAATCTGAATGTACATACCAACTATACTACTTATAAAAGAATATAATACTTTAAGTACGGAATCTGAATGCACATACCAACTATACTACTTATAGAAGAATATAAAACTTTCAAGTACGGTATACACATACCAACTATACTATTTAAATATACGTATATTAACATCGCTCTGCTATTTTTTCTAATTCTGCAAATAATGTATTCATCAAAGCTTTTTTAACATTTGCTCGATTACGTTCATCTTTTATTTCTCTAAGCGAGCACTGAATAAACATTCCAAAAGCAGCATCTGATGATTCTGGAGTTTTTGTCAAAGGTGGAGCTGGTATATCCGGAAATTTAAAGATATTTGTAGGAGTACTATTTGTGATGGCTTGCACCACCTTATCAGCTATCTCCATATCTGAGTTTCTGGTATTTTTTCGTGTACGTGGCACGGTAGATGAAGCAATCTCGTCATCGGTTGACAATACTTCTTCCAATGGAGGATTGTGACATGAACTTGTGGAATCGTTACTCTCTGACATCATTGCATCTTGCATATTTGAATCTGTAGATTTGTCCTGAAGATTCACATCACTCATAAAAGACATAATATCGCTATATATTCATCGCTTTTTCTTCTTAACTGCTGAACCACTTGTACCTTTCTCACTGTTTACAAACCTTCTATATGAATCACAAAGGTTTTTCCATTTTTTTTTTAAAGCAGCTACAGTGTTACCAGATCCAATGGCAGCTGCAACTTCTTCCCACAGTTTCTCTTTATTTTCTTTACTCCGCTTTTCAAGAAGACTTCTCAAATTCCATAGAGGTTCTCTTTCATGAATGAGATGAATGAGTTACTCTTCCGTATTTAAGTGTTGTGGTAACTGGCTATTTGACAAACTTGTTGATTCTAATGGTTCTGTGACAATTTCTTCACTGCCATTAACGTCACTTCGTCTGACAATGGATTGATCCTCTATAGCAATACAATAAAAATTGTTAGCCATCAAATATATGTTTATAACAAAAACACTTTTTAGTTTTTTTCAACAAATTAATTACAGAGAAAATACAGGAAAAGAGACATAACTTTATTATAAGAAACCAATTATTTTTTATGTGATATGCAATATATTACTTAAAAAGAATTAAATTATCTATAAAATGTTATTAATATCACAGGCACACAAAAAAAAAAGTGGTCTGTACCAAAGACTAGACCCATCATTTCTTATGTATTTTGACGTGCTGAATCCAAATCCGGGGTCAAAATTGACCCCCACCACACCAATTTTTTTTAAATCGCAAAAAACCACCATTGAAAACGGAAAATCCTAATATAAGGTGGGTCCAGCGTTAGGTATAAATGTGGCAACCAACTGTAAGACCCAATCTATATGTACTTTGATGTCCTGAATCCGATTCTCGGGCCAGCATTACTGTACCACCCCCCACTTTTTTTTTAATCATGAAAAACCACCCTTTAAAACGGAAAATCCCGCTGTAAGGTGGATCAGCGTCAGGTACAAATGTAACAACCGACGTTACGGCCGAGTTGGACGTACCGAGACCTGGTTTTGTGGAGGACCGCAGCTCTGCCCCCTGGGGGCCGAGTTGGACGTCTGCCTTCGCATCCTATCCCGACCGAGTTTTAGTTTTGAAGAGGAAAAGAGTTTCTTTTACTCCTTTTTCCTTTTATAACGAATTCTTTTTTCTTCGAACGATCTATGTAGAGGATTTCTTTGTCTCTTTCGACTTTTAAGCTGGCTTTCTCTTTTAAGCATCCAACAAAAATCTGCCATCATATTAACATCCCACCTTCCTTGATACCGACGCTCCATTTCTTTCATATCTTGATGAAACCTTTCACCTTGTTCTTCGCTGAAATCTCCCAGGTTTTCGGGAAAGTAATCAAGATGAGAGTGTAGAAAATGCAATTTTAAGCTCATCAAGCAGCCCAAACGATTGTAATTTTCTAACATTTCCTCAACTAGATTCTGGTAATCCTCACTTTTCTGATTCCCTAAGAAATTCTGAGCTACTTTCTTGAAACTGAGCCATGCTGCTTTTTGATGCTCAGTCATTTTTGTGATAAATTTTTCATCGTTAAACAAGGTACGAATTTGAGGTCCATCAAAAATACCTTCTTTTAGTTTAGCATCGCTTATTTCAGGAAACTTCTCTTGTAAATATTCAAAACAGGCGCTTTCTTTGTCCAAAGCTTTGACGAACTGTTTCATGAGACCAAGTTTTATGTGGAGAGGTGGAAGCAGAATATTTGATGGATCAACTAAAGGTTCGCGTAGGATGTTCTTCTCCCCTGGATAGAAATCTGTTCTCTTTGGCCATTCTTTCTGTGTATAATGCCTCTCTCTAGCTCTGCTATCCCATAAACATAAGAAACATGGAAATTTTGTAAATCCTGACTGCTGTCCAAGAATCATGGATGAAATCTTAAGATCACCGCAAACTTTCCATTGATGTTCTGAGTACTTTATTTTATCCAATACTATTCGTAAATTTGCGTATGTTTCTTTCAGCTTCGTTGAGTGGGCTATTGGAATAGATGCAAAAGTGTTTCCATTGTGGAGAAGAACACCTTTGAGGCTTCGCTTTGAAGAGTCAATAAATAGTCTCCAATCTTCATCTTTATAGCAGTTAGGTTTCAGTTCATGTATTAATCCTTTCACGTCTGTACAGTATGTCAGTGAAAGTTCCGTATCATTAGCGTAGAATTTTCGAAATTCTTTTTCTCGATTTCGATAAACGCAAGCTTTGGTTCCTTTTGACAACATGTTTTTATTTTTCAACACTGCGGCTGCATACTCGGCTCCATCTTTGGGTAATCCTAAATTTCGTATGAAATCATTCAACTCCTTCTGATTAAAAGTTTCGGGTTTCTTATTCTTACCTGTTGGTGCATATTCATCTTCACTATCGCTTTCACTTTTCTCTTCGGAGCTTACATCAACTTGCATTTCCACTTCCACGAGAGAGTTGTCAATGTCCAAAGATTCTTGGTTCTCGTCAGTTCCAATTGCAGAAGTTGTTGGTTTTTCTGCTGAAGGTACATTGGCGTATGAGATTTTGGATTTAATATTCAAATTATGACCTCCTTTCTCGGTCATACAGAAATAGCAATCTTCTCGACACGATGGCTTTGACCATATCATGGGCTTTGTAAATTTTAACCGTTCAGGTTTACGGCTTTTCTCCCATCGTGATAACATTATTCTGCAATTACCACAAACTACATGAGGTACCCACTTCATATCTTGATTGTCTACTTCGATACCAAAGCATTCTTTGTAAACAAATTTTAACTTTGGAGATACAGTACCCTCCATAAGTTTGGAAACACTCTATGACAGATGCCGTATGTGCGACTATTTACAGATAAATAGTCGCACGGCAGCGATCTGTGCAAATTTTTGGTATGAATATATCGTAAGACGTTCAAATGATGATATATATTTCCACCTGGGACACTTGCAACACTTGTACATGCCGAAAATATGTCGGATGATCATTTCGCGACATCGAAGTGCTCGGAGTTGAATTTGTTGAACAGCGAATCACAAATCACAGGTGCACCTTTGGGAAGTTCTCCAGCAAGAATGGAAACGTATCCCGACTGAACTCCAAAAGTTGATCCACTGTATGCCGAGAATATGCAAGGCAGTCATTAAGGCAAAGATATGGTTACTTTGAAAAATGTAAAATTTAATTTCTTTAGTTAAATAAACACTTACAAAGCAAAATATATTGATTTTATTGTGTATTATTTCCTGTATATTGCATTTTATAGTGTTTCCAAACTTATGGAGGGTACTGTAGACTCCTTCGATTTTGCGAATTTCAAATTCCCCACAAACATAGCAAAACCTATTGGTGTATATTCATCTTCACTATCGCTTTGATCGCCTGTGTCTGTAACCAGGGCACCTCCACGTGGTGACGGTGGTTAACAGATCCACACTGGCAGAGTCCCTGGGTAAACGGCGTTCATGCCGTCATGGCAGACACAGGCAAAAAATGTTTTACGATGCAGGGATTCGGAACCCCAGTATCGGCGGCTGGTCAGGGTGAGAAAGCGGGCCCGCAGTCGTCGTCATCAAGCGACCGCAGCTCTGCATTGGTGGGGAACTTGGCCTCTGCAGAGTATAATGTTACAAGAAACCTGTATAGCACTCATGAGTGCGATAAATGTGCTGACGAGTTTTGCTATGTTTGTGGGAAATTTGAAATTCGCAAAAATCGAAGGAGTCTATCTCCAAAGTTGAAATTTGTTTACAAAGAATGCTTTGGTATCGAAGTAGACAATCAAGATATGAAGTGGGTACCTCATGTAGTTTGTGGTAATTGCAGAATAATGTTATCACGATGGGAGAAAAGCCGTAAACCTGAACGGTTAAAATTTACAAAGCCCATGATATGGTCAAAGCCATCGTGTCGAGAAGATTGCTATTTCTGTATGACCGAGAAAGGAGGTCATAATTTGAATATTAAATCCAAAATCTCATACGCCAATGTACCTTCAGCAGAAAAACCAACAACTTCTGCAATTGGAACTGACGAGAACCAAGAATCTTTGGACATTGACAACTCTCTCGTGGAAGTGGAAATGCAAGTTGATGTAAGCTCCGAAGAGAAAGTGAAAGCGATAGTGAAGATGAATATGCACCAACAGGTAAGAATAAGAAACCCGAAACTTTTAATCAGAAGGAGTTGAATGATTTCATACGAAATTTAGGATTACCCAAAGATGGAGCCGAGTATGCAGCCGCAGTGTTGAAAAATAAAAACATGTTGTCAAAAGGAACCAAAGCTTGCGTTTATCGAAATCGAGAAAAAGAATTTCGAAAATTCTACGCTAATGATACGGAACTTTCACTGACATACTGTACAGACGTGAAAGGATTAATACATGAACTGAAACCTAACTGCTATAAAGATGAAGATTGGAGACTATTTATTGACTCTTCAAAGCGAAGCCTCAAAGGTGTTCTTCTCCACAATGGAAACAGCTTTTGCATCTATTCCAATAGCCCACTCAACGAAGCTGAAAGAAACATACGCGAATTTACGAATAGTATTGGATAAAATAAAGTACTCAGAACATCAATGGAAAGTTTGCGGTGATCTTAAGATTTCATCCATGATTCTTGGACAGCAGTCAGGATTTACAAAATTTCCATGTTTCTTATGTTTATGGGATAGCAGAGCTAGAGAGAGGCATTATACACAGAAAGAATGGCCAAAGAGAACAGATTTCTATCCAGGGGAGAAGAACATCCTACGCGAACCTTTAGTTGATCCATCAAATATTCTGCTTCCACCTCTCCACATAAAACTTGGTCTCATGAAACAGTTCGTCAAAGCTTTGGACAAAGAAAGCGCCTGTTTTGAATATTTACAAGAGAAGTTTCCTGAAATAAGCGATGCTAAACTAAAAGAAGGTATTTTTGATGGACCTCAAATTCGTACCTTGTTTAACGATGAAAAATTTATCACAAAAATGACTGAGCATCAAAAAGCAGCATGGCTCAGTTTCAAGAAAGTAGCTCAGAATTTCTTAGGGAATCAGAAAAGTGAGGATTACCAGAATCTAGTTGAGGAAATGTTAGAAAATTACAATCGTTTGGGCTGCTTGATGAGCTTAAAATTGCATTTTCTACACTCTCATCTTGATTACTTTCCCGAAAACCTGGGAGATTTCAGCGAAGAACAAGGTGAAAGGTTTCATCAAGATATGAAAGAAATGGAGCGTCGGTATCAAGGAAGGTGGGATGTTAATATGATGGCAGATTTTTGTTGGATGCTTAAAAGAGAAAGCCAGCTTAAAAGTCGAAAGAGACAAAGAAATCCTCTACATAGATCGTTCGAAGAAAAAAGAATTCGTTATAAAAGGAAAAAGGAGTAAAAGAAACTCTTTTCCTCTTCAAAACTAAAACTCGGTCGGGATAGGATGCGAAGGCAGACGTCCAACTCGGCCCCCAGGGGGCAGAGCTGCGGTCCTCCACAAAACCAGGTCTCGGTACGTCCAACTCGGCCGTAACGTCGGTTGTTACATTTGTACCTGACGCTGATCCACCTTACAGCGGGATTTTCCGTTTTAAAGAGGTGGTTTTTCATGATTAAAAAAAAAGTGGGGGGTGGTACAGTAATGCTGGCCCGAGAATCGGATTCAGGACATCAAAGTACATATAGATTGGGTCTTACAGTTGGTTGCCACATTTATACCTAACGCTGACCCACCTTATATTAGGATTTTCCGTTTTCAATGGTGGTTTTTTGCGATTTAAAAAAAATTGGTGTGGTGGGGGTCAATTTTGACCCCGGATTTGGATTCAGCACGTCAAAATACATAAGAAATGATGGGTCTAGTCTTTGGTACAGACCACTTTTTTTTTTGTGTGCCTGTGTAATTGTCCTAAGAAAAATAGCGATTCTTACTTATGGCACGCCGTTTTACTTTTTAATGGCATCAATAATAGTCTACACAATATAAAAGTTTCCAAAAATAATTGTCCTAAGAAAAATAGCGATTCTTACTAATGATTTTAAATTATGTCGAACATAATAAAAATTGGATGAATTAAAATTATGTCGGGACATAAAAATAATTCCGAATTTTTATTATGTTCCGACATCATTGTAATTCATCCAATTAAAATTATATCGGAACATAATAAAAATTGTACGGCAAGCCGTTTTACTTTTTAATAGCATAATAAATATTCCATTCAATATAAAAGATCAAAAAATAATAGTCTTAAGAAAAATCACAATGAATTAAAATTATGTCAAGACATCATAAAAATTCGGAATTATTTTTATGTCTCGATCATAATTTTAATTCATCCAATTTTTATGATAGTCTCGACATAATTTTAATTCATTCAATTTTTATGATTTCTTGACATAATATTAATTCATTCAATTTTTATGATGTTGACATCATTTTAATTCATACAATTTTTATGATGTCTTCACATAATTTTAATTCATTCAATTTTTATGTCTCAATTTCTATGATGTCTAAATTTTTATGATGTCTAAATTTTTATGATGTCGCGACATAATTTTAATTCCGAAGCTGGTGATTTTCATCCCACAATATTGGCGCATTGTGTAAGTAGCGCCAACAGTTCTCACAGCTTGAATTTGATGTCTACGTGTCCCAGGTCGCCGATGACGAGGTCCAGATAGTGCACACCGTAGTTTTCGGTGTCTAGGTGTATTCATATTTTGAATTCGATGTCTACGTGTCGCAGGTTGCCGACGACGACGTCCAGATAGTGCGCTCCGTAGTTCTCGGTGTCTAGGGGTGCGTTCGGGGAGCTTGCTATCGCGCTACCAACGCTAACGCTATTAACTCCGTTCATGGAGCCATGATAGCGCTAGCGAATGCGAGCTCCATGAACAGCAGTAGCGTTCTAGCAGTAGCGTTTCGTAGACCCCTGCGCCGCCAAATTTAAAAAGCTGAGTTAATAGATCCCTTACAGAAATTTAATACTGTAAGTGATTATTATTTGGCTAGTGATTAATTACTTATTTTGAGTATTAAAAGTACTGTTTTTAATGATTTTAATACTCAAAATAAGTAATTAATTACTAGCCAAATAATCACTTACACTATTAATTTTGTATAAGGGATGCTGTTGTATCAATTACTTCTTTAATATTTTCAGGACAGAAGTTGAGATTAGTATGTGTGTAAATGAATACGATTCATTTACACGTATAAGTAAAACAACTTAAAGAAACTATTTTACAAAATATAAAAAAGCGATTTTAAATTCATGAAACTCTCATGTTTGCGGAGCACTTCTGGATCCGACTCTTTAATGTGTAATGTGTTAGAGGTGTTGCTGAATATCTCGCAAACAAGCAGCAATCTCCTAAGGAATTTTTAATATATATGATCCACAAAACCGTTCTCCTGAATATTATAAATGAACAGGTTAGATTATTTTTATATTTTATTTATTAACATTAAGCGACGTTTTAGATTAGATCATAATATTTTAACAAATATTTTTGTTCTAGTAAAACTTATTGTCCAATTGAGTGACATTGTTTTTATATATAAAATGAGAAATATAATTAAATATATTTTTTAATGATATATTCATATTCGGTTCCATTTAATTATATGCTATATAAAATTAATTTATACTTTTAATACAATGAAAAAATTATTGTATATGAATTTT
The DNA here is from genome assembly GCA_030770255.1 of Temnothorax ravouxi. NCBI lineage: Eukaryota > Metazoa > Arthropoda > Insecta > Hymenoptera > Formicidae > Temnothorax > Temnothorax ravouxi. The sequence goes on from JASTWP010001199.1 coordinate 50,070, forward strand.
GTTCATTAAGCTATATATAACTTTTATTACAGTTTTTATAATCTATATACCTAAGCAATACCTAGTCTAAGTAATTTACATGCAGTATCTAAATTTACAAAATCTAGGCTTAATATTGTAATTAAGCCTAGTATATATAAGTCTTACATAGTTTATATTATAAACTACTAGGCTTAATTACAATATTAAGCCTAGATTTTGTCAGGAATAACATTTTAAAATAAATTTTATTTTCTTTTGTGAAAGAAAAGACATTAGTAATGCTAATAAAGTGATCGTATTATGAAAACAATTAATTAAATATTTATAAACTTAAAAGGAACGAGCGTGACGAACGAGGCAGGAAAAACAGAAGCTAGTGAGCAAGAAAAGCGAGACATTGTAAAAAACGATTTGTAAGAAAAAGCAATAAAAGGCTCTAACAAAAGTTTATAAATATTTAATTAAAATTATCTGGGTGACTCACAAACCTTTTTAATCACACTTCATAACTCTTCATACAAAATACAAGCGATTCCATATAAAAACTTTTATTAATTTATCTATTTCGGCTATATAAATGCATCATGGTGTAAAAATAAATAATTAATTACAATTAAACGAATAACTCACAAACCTTTTCAATTGCACTTCAAAAGTCTTCATACGAAATACAAACAATTTCATATAGAGATTCTTTAAACAAACGTTCATTTCCGGCCAAGTACATACGAATCAATTCACTACCATTCACTATTGCGCTGTTCATAGAGCCTGTAAACGCTAACGCTATCAATGCACTACCTCGGAAGGAAGAGCGTTGGTAGCGAGCAGTTATGACGTATAACACTACCAGTAATGACGTCACGACAGTGTTTGGTAGCGCTACCATAGAGCTCCGCGAACAGCCAGTAGCGCTAGGTAGCGCTAATAGCGTCTCCCCGAACGCACCCTAGGTGTATTAATACTTTGAATTGGATGTCTACGTGTCCCAGGTTGCCGATGACGACGTCCAGATAATGCGCTCCGTAGTTTTCGGTGTCTAGGTGTATTCATCATCCATTGGCGCTACAGCTCGGGTGAGCCTTGGCCTGCACTACTATGTCCCTCCACTCGTCTCTATCCTCAGCCCTTCTTCTCCAATTGACAATAGAAAGCTTTCTTATATCTCTCTCTAGCTCGTCCCTCCAACGCGCTCTCGGTCTTCCGCGACTTCTCGTCGACATGCACGTCGCCTCACTTATCCTTCTTGGTGCCCTCTCCGCGTCCATTCGCACCACGTGCCCTGCCCATCTTATTCTTTGCGCCTTTATAAACTTTACTACGTCTTCGCCCTCCATCAGGTCCAGCAATTCATGATTGTATCTGATACGGTATTCTTGGTTCTCGTCTTTGACCGGTCCGAAGATTCTTCTAAGAATTTTCCTTTCAAACACTCTTAGTTTTCCTTCATCCGCGGCAGATATTGTCCACGTCTCAGCATTATAACATAAGATGGGCCTGACAATAGTCTTATATAGTTTGAGCTTACATGCCCTAGATATTAGTCTCGATTTAAATATCTTGTTGAGCGAGAAGACTGCTCTATTGGCGTTCATAATTCTATATGCGATTTCATCGTGCATCCTGTTCCTGTCATTGATGTTTGCACCCAGGTAAACGAAGCTCTTGACTGCCTCAAAATTATAATTACCTATGGAGATGTCTTTCTTTCTTGGCAGTTCCTTCCTAGAGACTCTGAGATATTTGGTCTTGCCTTCATTTATTGTCAGTCCTACCCTTCTTGTCTCTTCTTCCAGTCTCTCAAAAATCTCAACCATTTTGCGCATATCTCTTGCTACTATTGCCACATCATCCGCGTAGGCATATATTTGATACGATTTATTTAATATGTGGCCTCTTTGAAAGAGATTTTTCATTGCACTATGTAAGACTAGATTAAATATCGTCGCCGATAGCTCGTCTCCCTGCCTCACACCCGTCATTATATCAAATGCGTCCGTTGTTGTTCCCTGTAGCAATACCTTCGCCTTCGTGTTTGTCAGGGTCATCATGACTAGTTTTGTCAATTTTTGGGATGTACCAAGGTCAGAGAAAATTTTAACTATCTCTGACCTGTCTGACCTGACAATAGAATCAAAAGCTTGCCTGAAGTCAATGAAAAGCATATGCAGGTCAATTCCGTACTCCGTACATTTTTCAAGTGCTTGCCTGATTGTGAATATATGATCGATAGTGGAGCGGTTTGGTCTAAATCCACATTGGTAATCAGTAACCTTTTTTTCAACGTAATCTTTAAGCCTATTATTTATGAGCTTCGAAAGTATCTTATATGTTACATTAAGAATAGTTATTGGTCTATAGTTATTACACGCCGCTCTTTCACCCTTTTTATGTATTGGCATTATGATACCTCTAGCCCACTCTTCAGGCATATTCTCAGACTCCCAAATATTCACAATAAGGTTATATAATCTTCTTATGGCAGGTCTCTCCCGCGTGCTTAATTAATTCCTGCCGTTATTGAGTCCTCTCCCGGGAGCCTTCATATACTTCAATCCTTTTATGGCTTTACAGAATTCTTCGTAGTCCGGCAAATCGCTTTCTTCATCATTGCAGTGGTTGTTGCTGGTGTTATTTGGCGCTGCTCTTTCTTCCATCTCTTCTTCTCTTCGGCTAAAAATATTCTCATAGTACTCTTTCCAACGGTTCGCAATCTCTTTTTCCTCTGTTAGCATCTTTCCACGTTCATCTTTTATGTTAAGTAGTCTGGGTTGATATCCAGTCCTCTCCCATCTAGCCATCTCATACATTCCACGGATATTACGTTTTTCATGCAATTCATTGATGTTGTTCAGGATTGCAATCACCGCGATCAATACCGCGATCGATACCGGTGCCGCCATCCCTGAGCCGCCCCCTGAACGTGGCGACTTCGCGCCGCTCCCCCGCGTCACCCCTGACCGCGCGGTCTCTCGCGTAAAGCTATCGATCCGGGCACGCAAGGATCCCGTGATCCTGCAAAACGCGCCGATTGGCCCATTTGATTTGTCGCGTCACCGAATGCTCCGGAAACGGGCCCGCGGGAGCGCCGGTCCCTTCAGTAGAGGCATATCGAGCGATTCAAGCGGTAACTCCAGCCGCCTTGAAAAGAATACTCCGCATATCTCTGCTCCGGTTCACGCGGAATTACGCCCGTTGTGTATCCGTTCCGCTCTTATCGTGCCGTCAGTGCATTTTGAGTGCCTCACGGGCACTCGCAACGGCGCCGTTCACGCGCAGGTTCGCTCCCGCTCTTCACCGTGCGGTGACGAACTTTTACGCCTCCGAGCGTCAGCATTTTCACCCTCGCAGCAAGCAAGGAGTGAATGTGAACTAAACTCAAGTGCGCGTCTCCGCGTGACATATTTGCGCCCCAAGTGCGCTCCGCGCCGTGCGTATTCGCACGCTTGAATCACGTGCGCGTTGCACATTCTCGCCGCGCCTCAGTATGTAAAGGCCACCGGCAAACCTGTATAGACCGAATAAACTGTGCTGTGCATCAACAAGATAAATCCGCAGTGTCCGTTCATTTTCCGCACTCCGGATCCCTGTCGGGGTCGACCCGGCCTGTCTTGCTCCAATTGGCGAGCCGAAGTTACGCCCGGCCACGAGTTTCGCCAACAGATGTCTTTCAGTTTTTTATTCATGGCTTCCTTCTTCTTAAGTCTGCAGAGCTTTTCCGCTATTCTTCTTTCTTCTTTATAGGTTCTTTGTGCCCCTCTGGTATTCCTTTGTAGCGCCACTCTCCTTGCTTCATTTTTAGCCTTTATTGCATTTCTGCACTCCTGATCGAACCAGTCCTCATTACGACCACGCTGTTTTTCTCCGATAGCTAGTTTCGCGGCTTCAGTGATTGCATTCCTTATGGTTTCCCATGTCTCATTTATGTCCTCTCCATTTTGGGACTCCTGCAGGTGTTCATTTAATTTTCTTCCTAAAAGTATCCCCTACTACTTTTTCGACTTTTAGTCGCCCTACGTCCCATTTTAGTCTCTTCTTCCCTTTATCTTTATTGTTATTGGACCCGGATATTTTCTGCCTTACCTTGACCTTTACAAGGTAATGGTCACTATCACAGTTTGCATATCTGCAAACTCTGACATCAAGAATGCTAGATCTTCTTCTTCTGTTTACGAGAACATGATCTATTTGATTTGTCGTTCTTCCATCCGGTGCCCTCCAGGTTCCCTTGTGTATGTCTTTATGAGGAAAGGATGTGCTCATTATTCTTAAAGCTGTACTCTCCGCCAGCTGACATAGCCTTAGTCCATTAGGAGATGTTTCGTCATGTAGAGAATGCATGTCCGCGACTGTCCTTACAAAGTCCTCTTTTCCTATTTTAGCATTAAAATCTCCCAGTAATACCAATGTGTCGTATTTATTTATGCTCTCGCAGGTCCTTTCTAGCATATGATAAAATAGCTCCGCTTCCTCCTCCTCACTATCCTCCGTGGGTGCATATATACTGACTAGGGTAAGGTTATTGAATTTTCCTTTTACCCTAAGCTTACAGATTCTCTCATTAATTGGTTCAAATCCCAAGATCTTGTTTTTCATATCCTTATTTACCCAGAAACCTGTTCCTTTCTGGCCAGCTTTATTTGGGGTTCCGCTGTAGTAGATCGCGAACTCTTTCCTCTCTATTTTCCCGGCATCCTTCCACCTTACCTCCTGTAAGGCTACAATATCTAAGTTAAACTTGCTAAGCTCCTCAGCTACTTCTTTCATTTTTCCAGCCTGTAGCAGAGTTCTTACATTCCATGTTCCAAGAGACAAGACATTTTCCTTTTTTGAGTTCCGGGTTCGGTTTACCAAAATCCATCCATCATCCGAGGCTGTAGTAGTGTGCTCATAACAATATTATTTCGCTAGGTGGGTTGTCAGCCCAACGCTAACTAGACTCTGTATTTAAACCCTCCAAAGTCAGGGTGACCCAGTTATTCCCCCGGGCACTGGGCCGCCAGAGCCTCTTCTGCGAAAGCAGGGACCACCGAGTCATCGACGGCAGGCGAGGTTGACATTTGGCTCGTAGAGGCTATATATTGCGCATCACGAACCCTTGGTCCCCGTCTAGGTGTATTAATACCTTGAATTTGATGTCTACGTGTCCCAGGTTGCCGACAACGAGGTCCAGATAGTGCGCTCCATAGTTTTCGGGGTCTAGGTGTATTAATACTTTGAATTCGATGTCTGCGTGTCCCAGGTTGCTGATGACGACGTCCAGATAATGCGGTCCGTAGTTTTCGGTGTCTAGGTGTATTAATACCTTGAATTCGATGTCTACGTGTCCCAGGTTGCCGATGACTAGGTCCAGATAGTGCGCTCCGTAGTTTTCGGTGTCTAGGTGTATTAATACTTTGAATTTGATGTCTGCGTGTCCCAGGTTGCTGATGACGACGTCTAGATAATGCAGTCCGTAGTTTTCGGTGTCTAGGTGTATTAATATCTTGAATTCGATGTCTACGTGTTCTAGGTTGCCGATGACAAGGTCCAGATAGTGCGCTCCGTAGTTTTCGGTAATTTTTATCATGTCTCGACATAATTTTAATTCATTCAATTTTTATGATGTCGACATAATTTTAATTCATACAATTTTTATAATGTCTCGACATAATTTTAATTTATACAATTTTTATGATGTCTCGACATAATTTTAATTCATTAAATTAAAATTATGTCAAACATAATAAAAATTGGATGTATTAAAATTATGTCGAGACATAATAAAAATTCGAAATTAAATTATATTTTATATATGTCCAGACATAATTTTAATTCGTGAAATTAAAATTATGTCAGGACATAAAAATAATTCCGAATTTTTATTATGTCCTGATGTTGTGTAATGTTTATCTGATTCGTGTTGCGCCGAGTATAAGGAATGACAAGCACGTTATTCGCAAAGATGACAGGAACGTAGAACGCAAGGATGAATGGCGCGCAGATCAAAGATGTCTAGCGCGCAGGTCGCAGGAAAACAGGAACGTAGAACGCAAGGATGAATGGCGCGCAGATCAAAGATGTCTAGCGCGCAGATCGCAGGAAATCAGGAACGTAGAACGCAAGGATGAATGGCGCGCAGATCAAAGATGTCTAGCGCGCAGATCGCAGGAAATCAGGAACGTAGAACGCAAGGATGAATGGCGCGCAGATCAAAGATGTCTAGCGCGCAGATCGCAGGAAATCAGGAACGTAGAACGCAAGGATGAATGGCGCGCAGATCAAAGATGTCTAGCGCGCAGATCGCAGGAAATCAGGAACGTAGAACGCAAGGATGAATGGCGCGCAGATCAAAGTTGTCTAGCGCGCAGATGATCTCGTTGAGCTGAGCGGTTATCATGGGATAGCGGTAATCTCAGTCGCGGTGTATCTCATTCAGTCGCGGGTATCAACAGAGTAACGTAAGTCATCAGTCGCGGTTATCAGATCAAAGTAGCGTAAAACAACAGTCGCGGTGTATCATACAGTCCTCAGAAATCTCTCCGGCAGCCGTGTGCCACGCGGTAAACTCGGGCAGCCGTGTGCCCCGGCAGCCGTGTGCCATGCGGTAAACTCGGGCAGCCGTGTGCCCCGGCAGCCGTGTGCCATGCGGTAAACTCGGGCAGCCGTGTGCCCCGGCAGCCGTGTGCCATGCGGTAAACTCGGGCAGCCGTGTGCCCCGGCAGCCGTGTGCCACGCGGCAACATCGTGTTGCCCATCTCCATAACTTCGTGCTCAATCGTAGTGTATCTACGATCTACTCACATCTTTCTTGTCGACATACGCATGGAATCTCGGTGCAAGAACAGAATAATCGTTAGCGGTGGACAAATGATAATGCAGTAACCGAACACGAAACATTTGGAAGATATAATTAATTCACGTTCATTCGCATATGAAAATACTCGTATTTTGATGCACTTCACGTAATGGATGAATTATCGGAATCGCTCGCATAGGAACAATGTCGAAAAGAAACAATGCACGTACGCATAAGGAAAATACCGGGTCACCCGACACGAACTTGTACATTGCAATGCGGATATCGTATCAAGAGTTAAAGCAATGTCGAACATATCACGCGGGCGCGTAACGATAAAATGGCGAGAATGATTGTACAAGCACTGCACGTAATACCTGGAGATTAAAAATGAACAATGTCACAACCGGCTACGAACACACGCAATAGAAAGATATCAAAAGTGCCCGCACACGAAATGCACATTTAACGCGGATGTCAAACCGAACTTAAACCGAACTTTACGTAGTCGCGCGGTAAGATAATGGCGAGAATAGCCACAATGCGTTTCATAAAATACCACGGCAATCGAATCGGGTAATCAAACCTGAAGCCTCTCTCGAGGTAGAAGCGACGACGTTCAAACTTTCGGGCGTCTCGTTTTCGTATCACTAGGAAGTGGATAAGGAGGATGTTGAAAAGGAAAACGGGGGCGTAAGGACGTCCTGTCCGGCCTCGTCGTTGTCCGCCGCGGCTCCGTCTAAACTCCGCTTTAAATCTCGGTGTCACATGTAAATCCGGGATTTCGAACCGCACTATTTCCGTAGGAAGTTTTCTTCGCATCGATACACGTATTGAATCCGTCACGCTGACTCTTACTCTCGGTGTCGTTACAAAAATATCTCGTGAGAACGAAAACGATCGGCCGATGCAAGAAGAAGATGAAGATGACGACCAAACAACCGTTGCTAGGGCCGGTGCTTCTCCGTTGCTGCACTCGCTGACCGTGCGCTCGCTGACCGTCGCGCTGTCTCCGATCACGCTCGCGACGTCTGAGCCGGCTTTACGATGCATTTCAAATCGTCGCCGATGATTTCGAAACACCTGACATAATTTTAATTTATCCAATTTTTATTATGTTTGACATAAATTTAATTTATTAGTAAGAATCGCTATTTTTCTCAAGACAATTATTTTTGGAAACTTTTATATTATGTAGAATATTATTTATGCTATTAAAAAGTAAAACGGCGTTCCATACTTTGTAGTGCAAAAATAATTATGGCAAGTGTACGCGTGTGTGTACGCGTGCATTATTACTTACACAGTCGAGTCATATAATTGAATTGCATCTATTTCTTCATTCTTGGTAAATAGCTCGGTGGGATTTACATTCTTTAATTCTTCAATTTGTTCTTCAATCATTTTTATAGCTGGTTTTAAATAACAAAATATGTATTTTAGTATATTTTTCATTTAAAAAATTTATATACGTGGTAATTTTACATAAATAATCGAATATGTGACTATGTATGTTACTATATGTTGCTATATATTACTGTTGTGTATTTATAAGATTAAAAAAGATATAACTCACTTTTTAGAATATTTAATTGGTTTTTTAATTCCTTCTTCCTTCTTCCTTCGTTTTCGTTTCGTTTAATTTAATTAAACAAATGAAATTTGTTATTTATGTTTAAAAGCATTAACTTCATTTGAAACAAATACGTTTGAAGTGGAGTCAAATATGTTTTACTAATCAATAATTTGGCTTTCTCGTTGCGCTCACTTCGTGAGCAACTGTCATTGTGAAAATAACGTGTTGAAATGTTATCACACACATGACATTTTGTTATAGTAACGTTTCATGCGGAATACCTTCGTATGCGTAAGAAATATCGCAAATTTCTTATTGCAACGTTCTTCAAAATATTGAGAACTTTTGATCGAATTGATCTCCCTGGTCCAAAACATGTCCTAGATGTCCTTCGACGTCCTTAGAACATAGGGACAGATGTCTTATGGATACGTGGGTCAGGAGGACACATGGCCTATGGTGTCAAGGGTATAAAGGACATGTATCTTTACTGATGAAGGCCAGAAAGGGCAAGTGTCCTTAGATAGCTGACTGCTGTTCTATCTAAGGACATCTGTCCTTATTAGCTTTCATAGGAAGGGCACATGTCCTGAATGCTATCGATAACTTAAAACATCTTTTTCTTCATCAATATGCCCATGTCCTAGATGACATCCTGTTTCAGAATACTTGCCCTTTCTGACCTTCATAAGCAAAGATATACGTCCTTTATATTTTTGACACACCATAGGACATGCCCTTCTGACCTACGTATTCATAGATCCATCTGTCCCTATGTTCTAAGGACATAGAAAGATATGTTTTGAATCAATTATTAGCAACAATATCAGAGATATTAAAGTTTAAAAAGAATTTCATGTCGACTATCATTGAAGTTTGTTATCGTTAAAACCACCAATAAATGAATTTATACGGCGCGAAGGAAGAGAGGCATATATGCAGAAACTTTGTTGTTTTTCATAAGATATATATGTACGACAACAATGTCGTTATCAGTTTTATTTAATCATCTACAAAATTTGTACATAATTTACAAACAATAGAAATTATAATTATGCAAATAAAATATCCTTAATATATAAAATAATTGGTTGTTTATAATAACTGTTTATAACCCGCCCTCAGTCTGTCTCAAACACATTTGGGAATTCTGTCACGTAATCTGCCTCTTCTGTGTTAATAAATATGGCTTTTTTGTAAACCGTATTGACGTTTTCTAAACTATGACGTCCATAAACTATTGGTGAACAAGTTTTAATATGTGGACTTTTAGCTCCACAAATATGTCTTACGAGAAATTCATTATTTTCTATATTTATGAAATGTAGAAGAACAAATACCTGTTCTCCTATAAGTATTATTCTTTTAATTATGCCATAAGCACCGCTTGTCAGTATGACTATTGTATCGTCAGACTTTACTCCTTTCCTACGGTAACAACTTGCATGGAACTTTGTCCCATCTTTTATCATGCGCTCATAAGTCAGATTTGTCACTTCAATTCCAGCTTCAAAGAATGCATTCTCTTCTTCCTCTGTTAATATAATTGATATGGGTTTATTTAAAAGTGTCACACCATTTACTTTTGATGCAATTGTTACAATTCTGTATGTAAGCAAATATGAACAAAATGAAATGACACTTTCGCGAGCACCATATACATGTATAGATCTTGGTATATTTTTAAATCTAGAATACTTTTGTGAAATTTGACTCATTACTCCCCTTGTTCCTTTTACCAAACGTGCTAGAGAACCATTAAATGATTCAAAGCAAAAGAGAGAATTAGTCCACAAAGGTCCCATTAATTTCACACATTTACCAATGTGAAGAAGGAGGTGAATATTATTGAAAGGATTGTGGATGCGGTAATACTTGGGATGTAACTTGATGTGTGATTTCAGTATAGCAAAAGTTTAATACTTAGACTAGAGATACAGTATACGCTCCTTCCTCCGCGCGAGTCTATACAGCAGTGAGCCCGCAGTACACCTTGGCTTCGCTCTCGCGGCATTTCACACACGCATCACGTGATATTTCACCGAACGTACCGCGCGACACGTATTGAACCTAGCTATCGCACAATATAGATGTACATATATTCTAACACGCCTCCTTACATTTATATTGTGCGCTTCCATGCTCTCTTTACCGGATATTCATTATTAATCTAAATTTTTCAAACTTTTCTTTACACAGTGCCTTAGTAAATATATCCGCAATGTTCTCATCCGAAACAACCTTACATACTTCAATCAAGTTTTCTTTCACACTTTCGTGTACATAATGGTAATGTATTTCTATATGCTTTGAGTTTTTTGTGAAGTTTCCATAATTTGCAATGTTTATTGCGCCAGAATTGTCTTCAAAAATCTTCACAGGACCACTCAATTTTACATTAAAAATTCTTATCAACTCTCGTATAAATTTCACTTCACTGACTGCCTCAGATAGTGCTACATATTCAGCATAGGTGGAAGCTTTTGTTACACACTTTTGTTTTCGCGACTTCCAATCAATTACATTTCCGAATAACCTAATTACATATCCAGAGGTAGACTTTCTATCTACGTTATCGCCAGCCCAATCTGCATCTACATAACAATCTATAATATCACAATTTTCATTTTTCTTATAATGCAACTTTAAATCTTTTGTTAGGTATAAGTATTTCAATACTCGCAAAGCATACTTCCAATGTGTCTCATTATAACTATTCTGATATCTACTCAAATAGTTTACACTATGACATACATCAGGTCTTGTACTTGAACTTATATATAATAACGCACCTATCAAATTTCTATATTTAATATCTGATTCGCATTTTTCAGCCTTTTCAAGTTTTAGGTTTGTTTCCATAGGAGTACTATATAATCTACTATTCTGTAATTGATATTTATTAGCTAATGACTCTATATACTTAGTTTGGCTTAATTTCATTTCGTAATTTTGATAATTATACTCTACATTAATACCGAGATATTCTTTAATTTCACCTAAATCTTTCATTTTAAACTTTTCTGATAAGGCCCTTTTTATACTCTGAATTTTCTTTTTGCTTTTACTGCATATCAACAAATCATCGACATAAATTAATAGATATATAGCCTCTATCCCTTCTCCAAAAATATATAAGCAATAATCAACAGTGCTTCTTTTAAATCCTAATTCTGTTAGATATTCATCAAGGCACTCATACCACGCTCTTGGACTTTCTCGTAGTCCGTATAATGCTTTCAACAGTTTACAAACTCTATTTGTTCCATCATTGTAACCTTCAGGTTGACTGACATATACCACTGTGCTTACTTTACCGTTTAGAAATGCTGTAACGACATCCATATGTTCTATAATAAAACCAGACTGACAACAAAAAGACAACATGATTTTTAAAGTTTGAATTTTTGCTACAGGAGCGTATATGTCGTCAATTACATTCGTCTGTTGAAAGCCTCGCACGACTAACCTAGCTTTATACGTATCATCGGACTTTCTTGTATATATCCATTTTACATCTAAGACCTTTTCACCTTGTTGTTTATCAACTAACTTCCATGTTTTATTCTCATTTAAGCTTTCTATTTCTTTGTCCATAGCTTTTATCCAATTTTTACAATCGTTACTGTTTAACGCCTCCTCAAACGTATATGGAGTATCTACCCTACAATAATTTACATAAATATTACTAGGACTGTTCTCTGGATACCTTATTGGACTTTTTCTATCACGTGTAGATCTGCGTGGAATCTTTAACTCTAAATTTTCAGTATTTTCCCCCTTTTTTTAATTTTTCTTTTCTTTGATTTCGCTTTCACTTTCGAACACATTGTCACTTAAATTTTCATCTAGACTCGCGTTACTTTCTTTGTCATCATCATTATAATCAATACCAATACATTTTACGTCTCTTTCTACAATATCAACGTGTCTTGCAACTATTATTTTATTGTTTACAAGGACTCTATATCCAACATCACTATAACCTAATAGGATACCCATGTCTGCTTTTTCGTCCCATTTAGAGTTTCTACACTGTTCAGGTCTTTTTACAAAAATTTTACTACCATACAAGCGTAAATTTTCTACATTTGGTTTTCTCTTAAAAAATATTTCATACGGAGTTTTCTTTTCTATAGTATTAGCTAACGTACGATTTTTTAAATAAGTCGCTGCACAGATTATTTCTGGCCAAAATCTTTTATGTACATTTGCCTCTGCTAATAGACAACGTGCCATGTTCATTATTGTTCTATTAAATCTTTCAGCAGTCCCATTTAGCTCGTGTACGTACGCTGGACACTTGTTTATAATTATTCCTTTCTCTTTCGCAAATTTATAGAATCGATTATTTAAATATTCTGTGCCATTATCACATCTCAATATTTTTACTTTCCTTTCTGTTAAATTTTCAGATTCATTAATAAATTGAATTAAACAATCAAATACTTCATCTTTAGATTTTATACAGTAAACTTTGGCTATTTTACTATAGTCATCAATAAATGACACAAAATATTTTTCTCCTTTTAAACCCGCTGTTTTAAAGCTACCACATACATCAGTATGAATAATTTCTAAAATATCTTTAGCTTTTGTCCTATTGTTACTGAATGGCAAGTTATGCATCTTATTTTCAATACAAATCTTACATTTCATAAACTCTGATTCAAATTCATTTGGAATGCCCGTTAATAACTGCTGTTTACATAATGTATTTAGATAGCCGAAGTTTACATGTCCTAACATCCTATGCCATTTCTCTTTCAAACTCATATTATTACTGTCGGCTGTATTTACTAACATTTCTCCGTATTTCAAAGTACTTGTTATTTTGTAAGTTCGATTTTCCTTGTATGCTACCGCTATTAACTTATTATTCTCATCTATTATTTTTGCTGTATTTCCCTTTGAAATAATCGTATTGCTATCTGTTAATTTTCCAAAACTTATTAAATTTGTATTCATTTTTTCGGCAAAAAAAACGTTATTCATATTTACTTCATTTCTTTTACCAAACGCGTCGAAATAGCTTACTACATTTCCTATTTTCGTTGCTTTTATATATCTATTATCTCCCAAATAAATATTAACTGGTTCTTTAAGCAAAATACTTTTCTCAAAATAATTCTCATTATTAATTATGTGATCGGTACACCCGCTATCTAATAACCACTGGATTTTATCTAACCTGTCCTGACTAGAGTTACTCTTCGCCGCGTGTACCGTCGCTATCCATGCGCTCGCGCCTGATCCGCTCTGTTCGCTCGTACTCGCTCCTTGTTGGCCCCGGAAGTTGCTGCGTCCTCTGCCGTAGTTGCCTCTTCCGGTTCTGCCTCGGCTGCGACCACGTGTTGAGCCTCGCCATGTTCCGCCGTTGTGTCCTGTTTGGTCGCCATCTTGGCACTCTCTTGCAAAATGCCCCGTTTTTCCACACTTGAAGCAGTTTCCTTTTTGACTCTTCTTTGCCGCAAGCACATTCGATCTTCTTTCCTCATGATCGTTGTTGTTTTTCATTTCAGCAATTTGAATTTTATTTTTTACGTATGCTGCTGTTTGATCCTCTTCTTTTAATGTGTCTATTAAATCACCAATGTAACTATACTGGCTCGGCAACGTGTTCAACATATAATTCAATTTTTCCTTTTCACTTATTTTAGCACCCGCGCTTCTCAATTCATTGACTGATTTTTCGAAATCACTAAAAAATGTTGCTGTATCACTATACTTTTCCAGTCTCAGCTTTTCCAATTTATTTCGACACACAATCTGTAATGCCGTAGACTCTTTCAAATACATCTCGTCTAATTTTCTCATAATTTTATAAGCTGTAGTCTCTTCACAAATAAACTCTAGTTGTTTATTTGATATGGCGCTATAAATCAGATTTATTGCCTTCAAATCATTCTCGTCCCAGTCTTCTTTGTCTGCTGTTACTTTTGCTCTGGTTATTACTTCATCACACCTTTTCAACTTCAAAAACATCGTAATTCTTTTCTTCCACATGCTGTAGTCTTCTCCATCAAACACCGGTATCATGAGTTCCTTTCTCTCCATTCTGTCTTCTTATGTGTTCTCGAACGTTCCTTCGTGTTCGTGACCCTCCTTTTGTCTAACACTTTACCTCCACACCGATGCTGGATCACCCAAGCAAACCAGGAAACCACGCTCTGCTACCATGAAAGGATTGTGGATGCGGTAATACTTGGGATGTAACTTGATGTGTGATTTCAGTATAGCAAAAGTTTAATACTTAGACTAGAGATACAGTATACGCTCCTTCCTCCGCGCGAGTCTATACAGCAGTGAGCCCGCAGTACACCTTGGCTTCGCTCTCGCGGCATTTCACACACGCATCACGTGATATTTCACCGAACGTACCGCGCGACACGTATTGAACCTAGCTATCGCACAATATAGATGTACATATATTCTAACAGTTTTAAACGCACAGATTTTTCAACAATTGATGACTATTTAGGTCAGATTGACTGGGAATCTGCCTTTGCTAATATTCTGGTGAATGAGGCCACTGAGCTTCTTTACTTTCACTTGAATTTTGCGATCAATGCTTATGTTCCCTCTTATGTGATTTTCGAATCTACTTATCCAGCATGGTTCACTAAAGAATTAATTTCCCTAATCAGGGCCAAGAAGGCGGCACACTTAAGATATAAATGCACTCACTTATTCTCTGATTATCTATCTTTCTCACACCTTAGAGCTAGATGTAAATCTCTGTCTGCCGTTTGCTGGTCTAATTTTATTGACAGATCTGAACATGCGCTGTCGAATAATACGAATCTTTTCTGGGGTTTTTTTTTCAGAAACATCAGATCTTCCGAACCTTGCGCCTCTCAGATTTTACATAATGACCATTTACTGGAGGATGATGAATCTATTGCGAACTGCTTTGCTGATTATTTTGAATCTGTTTATACTGACAGCGATGTAATCGACGAATACCCTGACTACAATTTTAACTCAAAGCACCCCTTAGATCTTTTATCCTTGGACATATCAATCTCGGATGTGGATAATGAAATTTGTGAGCTTCCATTGAGCTGTTTCGCGGGGATGGATGGCATTCCACCAGTATTACTAAAATCATGTATCTTTATCGCGTCAAGATTTCTGTGGATGATCTTTAATAAATCATTGAAGGATGGTACCTGTATCGGAACTGATAAACAAGCGGCCGCAGTTACCGACGCTAGTTTTAGCGGGGAGACCAACCACGCTAGACCCCTTACCAATTAAGGAGAGGTGGCGCGAAAGAGCGAGTTGATGGTAAAGGAAGAAAGGAAGTGACGTGTTTTGAGGAGATCGAAAAGCGAAGCGAGTGTGTCCAGGCAACAAACCGGTGTGAAAACGTACGTACGAACGAGAAGAAGTTGCGAGAAGCGGTGCAAGGCGTATGCTGAAAGGAAGGGTGAAGAAGTTGCGAGAAGCGGTGCAAGGCATATGTTACGAGGAAAGGTGGATGCGTAAAGCTGTGCAAGGAACGCTGGACAAAGGACGAAGGACAAGGGAAGCTCCGAGAGGCTGCGCGAGACGTGCTAGGCGAAAGACGGCGTGAGGCTGTGTGAAGGCGTGCTTGCGAGAGAGATAGGCGGACGGATGCTGTGCTAGGTGTGCGTTACGAGCAAGAAGGAGAGAAAGACGGAAGCCAGAGTACTGGTGAGAGAATGTGAGACAAAACGAAAGGTGCGAAACGGAGAGGTTTAATCTTAAGCTACGACTTAATGATCCAAATCATTGGAAGATATAAGACTGCCTAGAAGAAACTCAGAGCCTACCGACTGTCGAGTAGCGGTAATGCGGACTTAAGGGGGTATCCTGGAGTAGCGGCTTCAAAAAATCGATTTTTTTTTTGCTTAAATCGATAGTATTCTATCTCTAGAATACGCTCCCTAAGCCCTAAGCATGAATTTAGATTTTAGCGGGCTGAAATGAGCTCGATCGGTGCGCATGCTCGAGCGCTCCGAGGAGCAGATGCTGGGGGGGGAGCTCTCAACGGTCTTTGAAAAGGCTCGTTGCCTGCTGGCGAAGAAGTTGAGGGGATACTATATGGAGCAGGGATAGCAGATTGACCAAAAAGTATAGGTAAATCAACAATAATAAGCTTTTATCAACCTTTGTTCGAAAACTTTAAACTCGTTTTTCTCAAAACCATGTTTTTGAAATTTGCGTACACGATAACTCAAAATATTCTTGATGGATCGAGTTCCTTTTTTTTTTAAATTAAAGGTAATTGAATTGCCTTGAACTTATACCTATAATATGTACTAAAAATGTTGTTTAAAAAAAGTTATAAACAAAAAAAAGTGCAAAATTCATGCAAAAAACAAAATTTTTTTTTCAAACCACCATTTTTAAAGTTCTTTATGATAAAAAAAATCTTTTTTTAGGTATAACTAGAAACTACACTCATAAACTTTACAAAAATCTTTGGTTTTTTAATTTCAGATCGTTCTACGGGATGCTAGAGTGTACGCAGTTGAGGAAGAATTTTCAAAACCACCTTCGTATTTAATTGCATAACTTTTGTGTACTTACATATATTTATTCCAAAAAATTAATTTGAACACTTCAATATGTACACAATAAATGGTGTTAGTTTTAAAAATATATATTAAATAGTTTCTTAAAAAAAAAATCCAGAAAAAGCGCTTGTTTTTGGCGTTCTACTCCAGGATACCCCCTTAAACCACGGCGTACTGAACCAGATAGTTGGAACTTTAAACAGTACCTTTCCGTCTCTTTGGAAGCAATGTCTCGTCTCTCCGATTTTTAAAGGTGGTGACCGTCAATCAGTTACTAACTATCGTCCCATTTATAAACAAAGTATTATGCCAAAAATTTTTGAAGGCATCGTTGCTCGAAAACTTGGCTCTCTATGTAAAAATATTATTATAAAAGAACAGCGTGGATTTGTACCGGGACGCTCGACGACGACAAATCTTGTTAACTATTACGATTTTTTAACTTCTGCTGTTGAGAGTGGATCTCAGGTTGACTCAGTTTATACTGATTATAGAAAAGCCTTTGACTCAGTTAATCGTACAATTTTAATATGTAAACTTCAATCTCTAGGGTTCGGAGGTTCTCTTTTGCGTTGGATATCCTGCTTCCTATCAAACAGGTCTCAAGTCATAAAATTTAATAATAGCTTCTCCAGAAGTATAAATGTTTTGTCTGAGTGCCGCAGGGCTCACATCTTGGACCTCTTTTATTTGTTTTATTTATTAATGACATAGCTGCTTTTATTAAATTTTGCTTCTTCTTATTGTATGCTGATGACCTTAAATTATACCGTCGGATTAATGGACCCGCTGATGCACTTTTATTACAACATGACTTATTTGAACTTGAGGCCTGGTGTAGGAGGAACTGTCTTCAAAATGTTATGACACGGCGCACTAAAACCAAAAAAGTTATGACACGGCGCTCTAAAACTGGTGCTCGGCGATGGGGGCAAGCGGCGAGTTCTTCCGGGGAAGCGATTACCGCGTGGTGTTGACCACGTGAGAGCCGACCGTTACCTCCTTCCTCGCGGCAGGGAACCGGGGGCGAAACCCCGATCCGTAGTCCGTCGTGCGGAGGATAACTGGTTAGTCTCACGGTCGTCTGGTCGTCACTGCGTTGATCGCGAGATGCACAGGCTGATAATCACCGTATTTGAGTCTCCTTTCGATTTTTACAATTCGCCTTGCACGAGACAATCCAAATACGTCCGTCTTGCACAAGAAACCGCCCAAGATTGCCCCGGCGCGAAGCCGCGGGTACTGAGATGGGCATGCGATCGTCCGCGCCGATCGATATCTCGACAGGTCGAGAGTAGCCGGTCGAGCCGATCTCTGATTGGTCGGCTCGGGGCAATGGCCGCTTGAGAGTTGGAATGATAATTTCCGAACACTTTGGCTTAACGTCTCTAAATGTTTTGTTATTTATTTTACTCATAGACGTAACTCATATTTATATAACTATACTCTTTGTAGCGCTGAGGTTACTTTTGCTTTCGCTCGCTCTATGACGATAGGAGGCGCAGTGGGAGGTCCGCAATGGATGAGATGAGAATATCTGGTAGACAATGTGTATATTCTTAATATGTACAGTTATATACAGGTATGTACAGTATCGTCGATGTGGACTATTTTTGTGGCCCTGAGAAGGGCCGATTGTGCGGGGCTAACGCTGTGGACGTTCAGCCCACGTAATGGGGGGCTGTGTCTGCGTCCGGTGGAGTGGCTGTTGTCCCCACTGGTTCAGCCGTCTCAAGGCCGGCGGTGTTCCGGGCGGCGTACCGGGCTCGTGTAGGTGGAAATCCTCGTGCGATGTTTGTGCTGCGGAGCTGATATCCCGTGGCCGGTCGGGCTGCTTCGACGGCGGCGATGATCGTGGAGACGGAGGCTTCGTGAATCCACTGGTATAGCTCGTATTCCTCGGCGGCTTCCATGCAGGCGGCGTGGCGTAATCAAAAAGTATCTCACTCTCGATACCTCCTTTTAGAGGGAGCGTACGAGCCGTGAAAATGCTGGAGAGGCTTTCCTGGTGCGGCCTTATATTTCGTCCTGGCAGAATATTAAACGCGAGAAAGCTCAGCCGCCTAGCGGTGTGAGCTTGTTGTTATCTCGGTATCATCCTGCGGGCACGTGCTTTAGCGCGCGCGGCCGCTTGCCGTGCCGCTGGCGCTCCCGCCTGCCGGGACGCGTGGAACGGGTTGCCGTTCCGTAGGCGCTCGCGGTGTGGCGGTTGAGCCGCCGTTTCTTGGGGCGCTCATAGCCGCCACACTTTTGATGGTTTACCTCGCTCAGCAGTGCGCGAAGCTCAAGATCTCGGGGTCTTATTCAGTGCGAACTTATCATTTAATACACATATACAATTAATAGTTTCATCTGCTTATAGAACGCTTGGATTCATCCTCCGATGGGGTAGATTTTTTAAGAATATATCCACGTTAAAATTATTATTTTTGGAAATCAATAGAAGGAGTTTTAATCCAGGCGTTTATTCGATTGCGAAAGATACAGAACGTGACTATCGTACAGAGTGCCTCGAGAGGCCCGCATGCACGCACGCATGCCGCTCGCTCTCCAGTGCTACCAACGCGCGGCGGACGCAGCGCCGCGAGCACTCTGAGTTACGCGATCGATCTGAATCGCATATCCTATATTTCCTCCCTTCTTTCACGATCGCGGTTTGTCCCTGGTATGAACCTCTGAGGGGGGTGCCTGGTACGAGTCGACTTCCGGAGTATGTTCTGCTCCCGAGGTGGACTCGCTGGAGGAGTTGATGACTCCGATGAGATCGAAATATATGATGCTTCTGAAGCGTTACTTAATGAATCGAAATTCGAAATATGTGATGCTTCTGAAGCGTTACTTAATGAATCATCGGTGCTCCGTGCTGGGCTTGCGGTCCTTTCCTCTTGAGGATCTTCGTAGAAGTGAATTCTTCGAGACCGATTATAGTTGGTATCCGAATGTCCTCGTCTGTTGTTGGTTTTCTTTTGTCCACCGTGTCCTTATTTGGTCAATATGTCGTTTGTACCGCTTACCGTTGTAGTCTATCTCATAATGTAAGTCTCCTAGACGTGTAACTACGGTACCCGGTATCCATTTATCCATGCGAGGATTATTCGATAGGAAATAAACCTTCTGAGTGGGTCGGAATTCACGAAACGTTGAATTCGCATTCGCCACGCTCTGTTGCTTCTGTGTGATCTTTACGCTAATTGGATCGGGTTTAACTAGGTCCAATCTGGATCGTATCGACCTTCCTAAGAATAACTGAGCTGGGGACTGGCCCGTCGTCGCATGTGGTGCCTTCCGGTATTGGCATAGAAATTCATTCAAGTTGTGTTGAAGGGATCCTGGCGTCGTTGCCATAGTTTTCAACGTGTTTTTCACGGTTTGAACGTAGCGTTCCGCTTGACCGTTTGTAGATGGGTGATACGGTGCTATTAATTTCTGAAACTTTACACCGCTTTTTTTGAAGGAATGCTTTGAACTCTGCTGCAACAAACTGGGGTCCGTTGTCCGAAACGATAGTGACCGGAACTCCGTATGTAGCAAATAGTTCTTCCAAAATAGTGATTGTAGATGATGCCGTCGTAGAGCTTGTCGCTTTTACCTCCAGCCATTTACTATATGCATCGACAATTATGAGTAGCATCTTCCCTGCCACCGGTCCCGCGTAGTCGATGTGTATACGTTCCCACGGACCTTTTGGGTACTCCCAGTGGTGATGCCTGTATTTTGGAGGTTCATGCGCGTTCTTTGAGCAGTCTGCACACGTTTTAGCGACCTCTTCGATAGCAGAATCAATGCCAGGCCAGAAAACGAATGATCTTGCTAGGCCTTTCATTTTGACTATTCCGATATGTGCTGTATGTAGTTCGCTCAGTATGGCTTCTCTAAAGACCGGTGGTATCACAACCCGATGTTCGAATACTAAACAGTTGCTCCCCAATCTATAGTTGGCTTCCGGTGCTTTGTATCCATGACGAGATAATTCTTGACCTGATTCTAAATGTTGAAGTATTCGTCCCAAGTGAGGATCCTTCCGAGTTTCACGTGCAATATTCTCGGCTTTAATTGGAAGTTGTCTTATCTGGTGTAGGACGAATTAGATCGAATTCATCGTACTCTAGCCTCTTCCCTTTCTTCGAGCGACATTTGATGCGTAGTAAGCGTCGATGCAGGTATCGGTACTCTTGAACAGTAGTCTGCGTTGGTATTTTCTCCTGTTGGTTTGAAAACGACATCAAAATCAAAGTGTGCTAAGTAATCGGCGTAATTGGCCATTCGACTAATACAGAGGGTCGGTAAGGATTTCTCTGGGTGTAAAATCTGCGTTAGTGGCTTATGATCCGTTATGATTGTAAAGTGTCGGGCGTACAGGTAGTGGAAGAATTTCTGAACAGCCCATACTATTGCTAAGGCTTCTTTGTCTATCTGTGGGTAGCGTTGTTCTGTAGCGCTCATTGTACGGCTCGCATATGCGATTGGTCGTTCCTGTCCGTTATTCAGTTTATGTGATAGGACGGCTCCCAGTCCTGTCTTGCTGGCATCTGTCGCAAGTAACAGCGGGCGTTCTGGATCATATGGCATTAACACTTGAGGCGAAGTCAGGGTGTCCTTGATCTCTTTGAAAGCTTTTTCTGCCGCCGTCGTCCATCTGAATGGTTTAATGCGTAGCATGTCTCTGAGAGGTCGATCCTTCGTGGATAAATCGGGGATGAAGGAACTATAGTAGGTTGCTTTCCCTAGAAATAATTGTAATTCTTCCGGCGAGCTTGGTTTCGGTACATTCTTAATTGCTTGAATATGTTTTTCGGATTTGTGGATACCTTGGGAAGTCGATTTTATGTCCCAGAAATTCGATAGCTGATGTAGCGAATACACATTTCTCGCGGTTGAGATGCAGGCCCTGTTCTTTGAATCTTTGTAGCGTTTCATCCAGAATCTGTAAGAGTGACTCGAAGTCTTTTGCATAGATGTAGAAGTCGTCGTAGAAATTGTTAATGTTCCGTAGGCCTTTTCTTACTTCTTCCATCCTTCGTTGCCAGATCGCAGGAATGCTGGCTGCTCCGTAGACCGCTCGAGTCGGACGAATCAGTCCGTGCGTTGGCGTGTTGAGTGTGAGCATATGGCTGGATTCCTCGTCAAGAACCAGGTGGGAGTAAGCATCCGAAGCATCCAGATGGACAGAAAAATTTCGCACCTTCGAATTGGCTAAACAATTGTTCCTTTTTCGGAATTGGATGTTCGTCTACAACTAAACGGGGGTTCACTGTCGATTTATAGTTACCGGTAATGCGCAGTTTACCGTTCTTCTTAACTACTACATGAGTTGTCGAAGCCCATTCTGAATAGTCTACTCTTTTGAAAAAACCTGACTGTAATTTTCGCATCTATTTCTTTCGCATACGCTTCTCGTAGTGCTAATGGTACTTCCCTAGCTTTCGCAAATACTGGCGTTGTACCCGGTTTTTTATGTAAGGAAATAGGCGGACCAACAAGTGTACCTGCTTTTGAATTGAAGACATCTTTGTACTTATCTAACAGTTGATTTAGTCGCACGGTCTGTTCCTGGGTTAACTTCGGAGTGGCTGTACCGATTGTATGTATTGTATTTGTTTCCCCCTCTGAAAAGAGTTTGACGAAATTGATTTCGTGTACGAAATGTGAGATCCACTCCCTTCCGAACAGTGCATCGAAATGTCCTCTGACTACGAACAAGATTAAGTTTTCGAGTAGTATTACCGATAGTAACGTTAACTAGAATACGCCCTATACACGGAATCCGGTGACCGGTGTAGCTGACAAACTGTCTATCTGATTTTTCTAACGCGAAATCCTGGTTTAATTTTACGCAATGTATTCGCATTTACAATGCCGCATGGGGCGCCTGTGTCTACCTCCATTTGCAACGTTTTACCATCTATAGTAACATCAATCATATGCTTATTAGTCGAGTTTACCGCGTTAACTTTATTTAAACATTGAATCGTATCGATGTTTTCCGCCGGTTGTATAGCTGCGACCGCGCGTGTATCTGTACGCGATTCTTTCGATTTACACACTTTCGCAATATGTCCCTTTTTACCGCATGAATTGCAAACGGCATCGCGAAAGCGACACTGATTTCTCGCATGCCCACCGCCGCAGCCGTAGCACGAATAATTGTCGCCTAGTTCTTTCGGGCCTTGCTGCTTCGGTAGTTTATGGTAGTTCGGCTGCTGCTTCCGTCCTCGGGAAGACGAGCGTTGGCGGAATGCTTTCTTTTCTTGCTTCAGTTTAGGCGGACCATAGCCTAATTTGTGCGTGGCCTCCCGCGTTGATGACTCGGATGCGTCCTTAACCTCGTTCGTTGTCTTGCGCGTAGCTTCGAGCGCGCTTGCAATGTTGTAAGCTTCTGCGAATGTTGCTGGCTTCTTGGCGATGATCTCGTCGCACATTTCACGGACTAGCAGACCATGGAGAAGTTGTTCTATCAACATCCTGTCGAGGAATTCGCCGTACTCGCAATGTGCCGCACCTTGTCGCAGGCGTAAAGCGAAATTAGCAATAGTTTCTCCGGTTAGCTGTACAATTAGGCGAAACTTAATACTTTCCGCGTACTTATTTTTGGCTCGATCGAAATGTGCGATCAATACCGTTTGTATCTCCTCGAACGAAAGTTCCTCAGGACTCCGTGGGCTGATAAGAAACTTTAACGCGTTGTTCAATTCTACGCCCATGTGTACACGTGCGTAATAGCTGAGCTAGAGCTGAGCAATTCCAGGTAATGCTGATTACCTGGAATTTTGCTCAGCTCTAGCGCCCATCCGAATCGTTTGAAGTAATCGGCTACCAGCGTGTGATCCGTCGAGCGATATTCGGATACTGAGAAAGGCGGTGGTCGAGGCTGGTTGATCGGGCCGCCCGTGCCACCCGCTTCTGCGTTCATATTCGCGACCGATGCTTGCAATGCGTTCGCCATCATGGCCGACAACGCGTGTAATAGTTCCGGCGATATGTTCGTCGGCGGTTGTGCCATCGTCGCTTTGTACGTGCAATCTTGAGAATCCGATCCCGGACGCTCTCGAGGATCCCACTTCTGACACCACTGTTGTGTTTTTGGAAATCAATAGAAGGAGTTTTAATCCAGGCGTTTATTCGATTGCGAAAGATACAGAACGTGACTGTCGTGTACTGTGACTATCGTACGGAGTGCCTCGAGAGGCCCGCATGCACGCACGCATGCCGCTCGCTCTCCAGTGCTACCAACGCGCGGCGGATGCAGCGCCGCGAGCACTCTGAGTTACGCGCTCGATCTGAATCGCATATCCTATATTTATACTGTACAGAAGGCGTCAATAATGCCTTCCCAGCTGAAATTGCTACGCGCAACGCATCTAGCCATTCGTGCATCATGACTGTTGGTTCTTGGAGAACCGGCAACATCGCGGAGAGCTGTCAGTGTTAACTCAGTGCGGAAGAAAGGTTATCAAGCATGATTACCACGTGGTTCATAACCGTCCATCGTCTAGAAATATAAGGAGAGGTAAATATATAAGAAAAATATGTTTGCAATAAATACATTTTATATATTTTAAATAAATATATTTGCAGATTAGCGGAAGTCGGCAAAATGGAAACGCTAAAGAGGATACAAGGGATAAGTATTCATAGTTATTTATAATTATACAGATAAATATATCATCATGCAGATAATCAGTGCATTTAATTACAGAAAGGATAATAACAATTATATATAACAGTGTTGGCGAAAAAGAA
Source organism: Temnothorax ravouxi (assembly GCA_030770255.1). NCBI lineage: Eukaryota > Metazoa > Arthropoda > Insecta > Hymenoptera > Formicidae > Temnothorax > Temnothorax ravouxi. Next base: position 74,692 of record JASTWP010001199.1, read on the forward strand.
GTAACGAAGGCAGGACGCACACGTTTTAACAAGTTTTGATTGATCAACATTATTGTCCTTACATAGTAAGCATCGTCCAGAAAACTTATCTTGCTACAGTGATTAACACGCAAAGTAATATTTACATGTTGCTTTTAGTATGCTCAAACAGAGGCAGTTACTTTCCTGGGCAATCATGAAAGCAGTCACGGCTTATACGCTACTCCAGGATTAGATTATGTCGCTCATAAGGACGTATTGCTGTATAGACGATTGAGTAAGCGGCACTGCAACACTTGCTGTTTGATAAGTTTCTGACCTATCATCCGGACAAATATACTGGGTGAGTCAGTAACAAAAACAAATGTTTTATTTTATTTAGAAAAGAGAAACTAATGAAAATACGATACGTAGTTCATACAAATTATTGTCTCTCGAGACATTGTGGAGACAGGCTGCGTGACTCATTAGAACCATGTATTGTATTTTCATAATTATCTTTGAATACGCAAAGAATTTAAATCGCCCGATCAAAGTCTTGTATCCTTCCTGGTCTTCCAACTTGAGAGTATCAATTCGAAGATGCTTGGTTCACGTCGGAGAAGACATTCGTCGCACTTGACCACCGTATTGTTTTTTTAAATTTAACTTTATCGACTATCGTATAGTTTAATTTATATTGACTGACATATCTATATAAACTTGACAGATCTATTTTGCGTTTAACTTTTAATATTGCGCTGATGATGACCAAAAAAGGGTCGAAACGTTCGCAAATTTTATGTATAGACTAAGAAGATATTTATTGCGCACTAATTACTGCGCTTGACTCTTATTGTCTTTTTCTGTTTATATTCAAAAGCTTAACCGGCTTTTCAATATAATAGCCATGTAAGTTTGCAAGCTTCTAGCGGCCACATGTGTAGTAAGCACGATTACTTAATTTTCTCAACAACTCTGTTTTCATTCTGTTTTCAGAAACGTTTAGGATGGAAAAGGAACACGGATGTGTGTTTGATTGCAGAAAAGAAAGGATAATCAACTTATTTGGGCAAAGAAGATCTTAATAGAGATAAACGTATTACTGTTGTTTGTATTTATACATTGAACGCTATTGTATACACATGGGATTACTTAAATTTTATTCGATATTTTCTTTTATACATTGTCATCATGACAATTTAATCTGTATTAAATAAAATATTTGTCTGCATTAAATAAAGTATTTATTATAATCTGTTTTACATAAGATCTGACCACAAGTTACTTCCTACACTTCCCGTTATACATTTTAATATTTTTGTACCGCGCAAATATTGATTATTAGCGGCCGATATTCATTTGTTAAAATAAATAATTATGGTCGGACATACGGGAAATCATGCAGCGCAATATTTTCGCAAATTTATCCCAAGCAGACAGGGGATGTATAATCGGGATGTATGAATCGGGAATGGATAAACAAGCTATCGCACAATCAGTCGGATGCAGTAAGAAGACAGTGTCATTGTGGATACGGAAATATGAAGAAGGAGGTTTTGATACGCTAAAAGATCACAGAAAAAATAATACAAGACCAAGGAAAACTACAGCTCGTCAAGATGAAGAAATCGTCCAGTTAGTTGATGCGAATCCCTTTAAACCTGCAGCAACAGTTTTAAACAACGATAATTATCCAGTCTCGGTAAGCACAGTGAGACGTCGCTTAAAATCGGCTAAAGTTCGTTCCCGTCCACCAGCCAAAAAAATTGCACTCACAGAAAATCATCGAAATCGAAGAGTGCAATTTGCTGAACGGTATTTAAATACTCCTCAAGAAGAATGGGATACGGTAATATGGTTGGACGAAAAAGTATTTTCTTCGAGTGAAGATGGAAGATACAGAGTGTGGCGACCGGATGGACAAAAACTTAATCCAAAATACGTGCTCCCCGATTCAAATAGTGGAAGAATTACATTAGGATATTGGGGGAGCATGACATCCTTAGGATTAATGGACATTGTAGAAACATCGCCATACATGAATGCAGAATATGTGGAAATTTTGGAGGAAGTTTTGAAACCTAGTGTTAGGCAAATATATCCTGAAGAACAATACCCGATAATTAAGATCGCACAAGACAACAGTGCTGTACACACTTCAAGAAGAGTTCGAGCATGGTTTAAAGCAAATCCTGATTTTGAACTACTACCATGGCCTGCAAAATCACTCGACCTAAATCCAATCGAGAACGTTTGGGGCAGAATGCAAAGATCATGGATAGCTGGTGAATTAAGAACTAGAGAAGCATTGCGAAATCATGTTCATCAAGTATGGAACGAGTTAGCATTGGATGATGATTATACGCAAAATTTGGTTAATTCAATGCCAAGACGACTGCAAATGGTCATCGATAATGATGGATTCTGGATTCCATACTGGTAAATATGAATTTTATAACATGAATTTTATAACTGAAAAATATGTGATAATAATAATTCAATAATAACAATTAGAATTCTTTTTTTTCAGAAATTATGGAAGATTTAAGTTATTATTGGTCGATCATGGCAAAACCACTTTAACAGCAGCAATCAATCACCAAATTAAAGGTATTTATTTTGTTTACAAAATGACTGATTACCTTGCAAATAATTGACTATTTTGAACTAATTGAACATTTTGTTGTAAACAGTATTGTCCGAGAAGCAATTAGCAAAAGAGCTAAAAGATATAGCAAGATGGATGGCGCTATGCTGATCATCATCCACGGATCTGCCAGAATTCATCATTTTCAGTGACCAGTTGCAGTCTCGACATTGAGTTTAAATTTTACGTATAATCGACATTCAATGCCAACACGTTCCATACTTGATAAACGTGATTATACTTAATGCTTATCTAGTTCTTCACCAGCTGTCCATGATTTTTTGCATTCTGGTCCAAACTTTCTCGATTGGATTTAGATCAAGTGATTTTGCAGGCCATGGTAGTAGTTCAAAATCAGGATTTGCTTCAAACCATGCTCGAACTCTTCTTGAAGTGTGTACAGCACTGTTGTCTTGTGCGATCTTAATTATCGGATATTGTTCTTCAGGATATATTTGCCTAACACTAGGTTTCAAGATTTCTTCCAAAATTTTCACATATTCTTCTGCATTCATGTGTGGCGATGTTTCTACAATGTCCATTAATCCTAAATGTGTCATGCTCTCCCAATATCCTAATCTAATTCTTCCACTATTTTGAAAGGGAAGCACGTATTTTAGATTAAGTTTTCGTCCGTCCGGTCGCCACACATTTGTGACGTACGGCGAAATTAGTACAAATTTATCGTATTCTTTAATATACTGTATTATTCCGTTATACATATGGTGTGCCGTACGCCGAAATTATTACAAACTTATTGAATTCGAATATCCGTATACATATACACATCTATACAGGTACAATAATGAGCGATCAAACCAATAACAATCGATAATAGTATTGATCGGCACGCGACGCTCCCGGATAATCACGCAGTAATCACGCGTAATTCGGTAGTCCCTTACCCCGGGACGCCACCAAACGAATAGTATAAATACGGGCCCTGAAGTCGGGGACGGACACTCTTGATTTCGATCTCTTTGAGTAATTTCAACACGTACTTCCGAGAGCATCGCGAGCCGCGAGATAACTTAGCCGCGAGCGCGTTTCGTGGCGTTCGGACTTAGCCGCGAACGGAGCTACCGCCGAAGAACTTAGCCGCGAGCGCGAGTCGTCGCCGAAGAACTTAGCCGCGAACGCAAGTTACCGCCGAAGAACTTAGCCGCGAGCGCGTTGATTCGGGCCGCCGTGCCATTATTGTCGCCGGCCGTTCTGTAAAATAACGAAAGAAAAGCAGTAATAAATACAAGTGCATCGAGACGAATATTATTGACTTACGAATAATTTACCTGCACCTCACCTTATCCGTCGATGCGCGCCTCCCGCAGGGCGTTCTTGACTGATCCTCGCGTCAATGCGCGCCTCTCTCAGGGCGTTCTTGACTCTTCCTCTTATAGATGCGCGCCTCCCGCAGGGCGTTCTCTCATTTCTGCCGTTCCTCTTTCGCGCCTTTCAGATCATTGAAAACATTAATCTAAATACACACTGCATGGTATCGATAAAGCACGCGCACGCTTATCCGCTTGTATAAGGACTAAGAACGACATCCTCCCGCACGTTGCATGCAACTATTACACGGAAAGACTCAGAAGCGGAATAAAGGTAAGTGAAACAGTCACCAATGGTACGTTCGAGACGGTCGGGGCGCGCTCACCAGTTAAAAAGGCTACGGCAAGCCTATTACACCGGGGGTAAATTCGATCCGAGTGTGTTGAACTCAGTCTCGCACCCCGTAGTACAGCCCGAGTCTCTCGACGACGTCCCGGACGTTTCCAAATCGCCTCAATCGGCTCCTGCCGCTGAGGAACGACCGAAACCGCGAATCACACAAGTCGAAAATTATACACAAAAGATCCGCCTAATTCTCAGGGAGTGCAGCGAGGCGCAAGTGTCTCGTGTCTCACAAGAGTAAATCTTAGTACTTACCGTGGTCCTTCCATAGACAGTGCGTCACAGTGCTTACATATTATACAACACAATATCGAGAATTTTCACGGGTTTAAATCACGCAACCCACTCCGCCGTCCGCAATCGGACTATGCAAAATCTCGGACGTAACACATTGTATCCAGTGCTGCCAGTAATCGGCCTCTGGTCGCACGGTCGCATAGGGAGGGGATGACGCACACAAGCGAGCGACCGTGTCCGTGTGCGCTCGGCACTTCGGCCAGCTTCGGCGGTAGAAGAGTGCAGACATACAATCTACTGTCTCTTTCTTTCCCGCTACAGCTATAGCTAATGTCGCCAGCCGCGAGAATCGTACTCGCCGTTCTTATGTCTCTTTTCGAACCTATAAATAAATCTGTAAATGGAAATATATTCTGTACATAAAAAGATAAAATATTTAATGAAATAAAAAACAGAAGGAGCATAAATGATAAATGAATATTAGAAATCCACTCTTGGCCAACATGTATGTATGTCTTTTCCTTGCAAAAGTTCTGTTGTTAAATTTAAAAAATAACTTATTGTTAGTACAATAAAAATTAAATTAAATGTTATTTGTGTTATAAAAATTATTCTGTTAATATACTTTTTACTTTGATAACAAATATAGTAAAATTAAAGGGGGAAAATTATTTTTGCAATAAGTTTTGGTGTTTTTCATTTTTACGAATGGACTATGTATACATGATGTTGTTGCTCGACAGAAACCGCGAAAAGGTGGTGGTCTCTTCCGTCATGAAAATTTAAACAATTGTTAAGTCGACAATTAAACAATTAATTAATAAAAATTATAATTAAAAAATAACGTTTTATAATTGTAATGCATGTTACAATTATATTGCATAAGAGTATATATAACTACTCAATATATATATATACTCAAGTAATAATATTAAATTAATAAAAATTAAAAGAGGAGCTTTATTAGACATAAAGATAACATTAAGTTAATCATTCATTATTACAAGTGGTCTTCCGCACTACCTATGAGGTGCCACTAATAGTGCGTTAGGTTTTTAACGTGGACCTTCGCCTGTAGCCCTATTATACCACATTTTTTTATATATGTACATATATACAGATATAATTTCTGTATTTTCTACATCTATTTTTCATAGATGTGATGTCTGACATATAGTGTCCGACAATTTTTATATTGATGTCTGACACAGAGTGTCCGACAATGTTTTAACACATCTATTATTATTAATAGATGTGATGTCTGACACATACCCAGGTAGCAAGCACTCGTCATTTTGACGTCAATTGACGTCAAAAGTCCGTCATTTTGACGTCTTTTGACGTCAAAATGACGAGTGCTTGCTACCTGGGTAGTGTCCGACAATTTTTATATTGATGTCTGACACAGAGTGTCCGACAATTTTTATATTGATGTCTGACACAGAGTGTCCGACAATTTTTTATATTGATGTCTGACACAGAGTGTCCGACAATGTTTTAACACATCTATTATTATTAATAGATGTGATGTCTGACACATAGTGTCCGACAATTTTTATATTGATGTCTGACACAGAGTGTCCGACAATTTTTATATTGATGTCTGACACAGAGTGTCCGACAATGTTTTAACACATCCATTATTATTAATAGATGTGATGTCTGACACATAGTGTCCGACAATTTTTATATTGATGTCCAACACATAGAGTGTCCGACAATGTTTTAACACATCTATTATTATTAATAGATGTGATGTCTGACATAGTGTCCGACAATTTAGATGTGGAAGGAGTAGCAGTTTCATTAATATCTGCAGCATATAGTATTACATGACTTTTTTGCTTTTTGGGACATGCAGAATATAATGTCAATTTCTTTTTTGGACATTATTATGTTGTAGACGACGAACTAGCTGTTTCATCAGCACGATATAAAGTTAGATTACTTTTTTCCCGTTTAGAATCAGCTGCATATAATTTGCCGGTTGACATACGAGACAAATGCTGTTCAGTTACTGCCATGTTTACAGCTGTTTCGCCTCTCGCCTTCAATGCTAATTTTAATACGCAAGTGGCATTAACAGTGGTTGAAGAAAGTGAATTGCGTTTTTTGGATTTTAAATCAGTTAAAATTGAAAACGTTCTCTCTGGATTTGCATTTAAATTGGGAAGACATCGAACAGCGCTCAGAAGATTTTTCAAATTGAGATACTTGTAAGTATTATTCAACGAGCGGCGTTGTAAAATTTCTTTTCACATCTCGTCAAAATTTAATGTAGACAAATTCTATTTTTCTTCAACAGTAAAATCTGCTGGTAATGCAAGCCACTCTTCTTTTAAGGAGTCTTCATCGAAACCACCGAGACAAATGGCAACGGAAGAAACATGCTAGAATAAAGATTCCCTATTACTACAGAATAAAGCTGTAGATGGTTCAAAAACTTGTAATTTTGTCAAAAAATAATTCGTAATAGGCAATCTTTTACGTATTTCCTCCGCAGCAGTAAAATAAAATTGTAAACAATTTTGTCGCACGATTGTAACTGTATCTACATGATCTTCTATCATTAGATTATTAAGATACTCTTCACAATCTGTTCCAAGAAAAATTTTATTTATATCTTTCTAAATTTCTTTCTGTAAAAAATTAATATTTATGGCTACGTCTTTTAGAAATTCGTTTTTAACAAAGTTTTCGCAGACTTGGGAGAGAAAATTTGCAGATTTTAACTGTAATAAATGAATTTTCGTTTGTTCCGATTGGAAAAATGCATTGAATGCATTAAAGAAATTTAATATATATTTAAGAAATAGAAGATAAGCCTTCATTTCTAAATTATCCATCATAGACAAAAGATGTTCTCCAGACTTCTCGCTCACAACCATTTCCTGTAAAAAATAATGGATCGTATCCCATGATTCCAAAAGTCTCTCGACACATGCGTGGCGAGACAGCCAGCGCGTTTCACTCAAATTTAGAATTTTGCGATATTTGTCTTGAAAACAATCGCAAAACTCGTGAAAAATTGCCGTACGTTTCGGGCTACTATTAATGTAAGAAGCTATTTTTTTATAAATTCATCACAAAATGAAGGCATTTTTGCACATGCAGCGTGCGCAGCTAACGCGGCTGAGTGGCATGGGAATGGAAATGTTAATAAATGTTTGCACATCTGTTGTACTTTTGTTTTAAACGATACATGTTTTTCTGTCATTACCGACGCATTGTCGCATGACAGGGCAACAATATTTAAGAAGGGAATTTGTAACTTATACATTTCACTCTTGAATGCATTAAATAATTTTTCAGCACTCGAATCTCTCGCATCAATATTGATTAATTTCACTAATTGCGAGCGAACATCTAATGTCTCAGGATCAATATACCGAGCGAAAAATGTCATCCATTTTTCGTTGCAAATATCAGATGTCTCATCGACAAAAACGGAGAATTGTGTTCTCTAAAGATTGTGAACAACATGTTCATTCTCAGCCGAATACAAAACGTTAGAAATTATGTTTTTACATTTTGTTCGACCCATCTTCATGTTTTGCAAAACTTCAGAATCTTGTCCTATGTCTTGAAAAAACTGAAGAATTTCTGGTGCCGTCTAATAAGAAATATTTTTTGTGCAACCAAAGCGGCAATATTTTATTTCCGCTGATTTTGTACGTTCATCTAACGACAAAGGAGATTCCTTAGCTTGCGTATTATAATCATCATTTGATTTGCTTGCTTCGATATCTTTTTTTTTACGTAAGCTTAAATGACTTTCAGATTCTGCGTGCCGACGAATATGCGATAAATGAGCAGCAAAATATTTATCGCAAATTGCACAAAAACATATTTTGTTATCATGCGGAATCTCACGTAACCATAACTTAAAATCATCAATATCTAACCATTCGATTTTAAACACTGACGTTTTCGGTGTTTTATGTTGTACAGCTACGTCATCATTATTAGATAATGACACATTTTCTTTTAAATTTTTTCGGTGACACGCAGAACCTGCATGTCTGTTAACATGTGCTGCATTGCAGGAAAAACTTTTATTGCAAACAATACAAAAATAAGGACTTTCATCAGATGATACTTTACGTATCCAATTTTTATAACGCTCATCACTAAGCCAATCTTCTACAAAACTTCGCTTACGTTTTTTGGGCAATGCATCACACGTTTCCATATCGGAAACAAAGCAATAAAAAGGAAAAGCGAAAGATATGAATAAAGAAAAAAATGAAAATGAAGGAAGTAAAAAGAAATGTATGTGTGTGGTGTGTGTTGCAAATAGAGATCAGGACCCCGTGGTTCGTCACTCCCACAGTAATTACCGACTCCAAACCCTCTCTATTTACGTGTATGTGTGCGTAGAGTAAGTGATGATGGATGCTTGCGAAAAGAATGCAAAAAAGAGAATAAAATATCTTCTTTCACCTTGAAAATCACTAGGAATACCGAGATATCTCTGTACCTTTGTGACACGGCGATTTGCAAGACGGCAAGAGGCTAGGATAAACAAAATCGCATCGCGAGAAACGTGAATGCGTTATCGGTAAAATTGCAAAATTATCGACATGGCACATAACAATTATCATGTAATCTCTACCGATATCAAAAATGCATATTATATAAATGTAAATTATGTATTTGTTTGTATTTCTTAATATAATAAACATTGTTCAAAAGATTACTCTTACATTGTCTTATTTCTCATAAATATTTTTACGTTTATGTTTTTTACTTCGTATTTGCATCGAAAAATAAACGAATAATAATTTTAATAAAAACATGCAAATCTTTATAAGACGCATGAACGTAAAATGTCAAAAAGTAATAATACAGTATCATTATTTAACAGTATTAATATAAAGTGTAAAATGAAAACACTGCGTTAATTATTTCATTAATGTAAACTTCGATCACATTCATAATAATAAGAAATGAAAAGCGAAGTTACAAATTGTGAAACTTTTAGATAAAACATTAAAACTGTAAATGAAGTCTTTGAAAAATTGTCGGACACTATGTGTTGGACATCACATCTATTAATAATAATAGATGTGTTAAAACATTGTCGGACACTCTATGTGTTGGACATCACATCTATTAATAATAATAGATGTGTTAAAACATTGTCGGATACCCTGTGTGTTGGACATCAAAATAAAAAATTGTCGGACACTGTGTGTTGGACATCACATGTATAAATAATAATAGATGTGTTAAAAAATTGTCGAACACTCTGTGTTAAACATCACATCTATGAAAAATAAATGTAGAAAATACAGAAATTATATCTGTATATATGTACATATATAAAAAAATGTGGTATAATAGGGCTACAGGCGAAGGTCCACGTTAAAAACCTAACGCACTATTAGTGGCACCTCATAGGTAGTGCGGAAGACCACTTGTAATAATGAATGATTAACTTAATGTTATCTTTATGTCTAATAAAGCTCCTCTTTTAATTTTATTAATTAAT
>JASTWP010001200.1:0-84675 GCA_030770255.1 Temnothorax ravouxi
TGCAATTTATGTTCGAGAGCGCGAGAGATCGCAAAATCATATAACTGTTTGGAGTCGGCGCGAGAGTCAATGTTTACGGCTTACGCGAATAACTTTCGATAGTGTATAGACGGACCTTAAATTTTACAGCTGCATCAATGCGAAACGACATCCCACGCCGATTCTTTCGCGACTTGAGATCTGATATAGCCTAATAAAGTTTTGAACAACGATAAAAATGCACGTCCGTTTATTCTTCTTCTGAATATAATTGTATACTATTTATATTTTGAAATATTTTTATCTTCTCAGTTTATGCAACTATCAATGTGATATTTTACACTTTTAATAATTTCTAAAAAGTAATTTATTTCTGACGCGTCAGTTACTTTAAAAAAATATATTTTTTAAAAATAAATACTTGATAAAATAATTTTGCATATATCTTGCAATATATTAATTCATATATAAATCTAAGTTATATATTTCTGTAATACCAAGTCATTAAAACGGTCGGTCGGTTGTCTTTTAAAAATTTTTGAAAGTTTTTGAGACTAGTGAGATTTTGTAAGAAAAAACGTTAAGAATCCTTGAATATCTAATAGCACTTGCAACATACGGAGAATGTAGGCTACTGGAAAGTTGAAATTTGAATATAATTACCTAAAAAAGAGCAGAGCTTATGTATAACAGAACATATATTTAATATCAATGCAATTTCTCTGTCAATAATTAAAGCAATAGTTTATGTTACGTAAAAAAAATATTAAAATTAAATACAAACAAAGATGTAAAATTCAGCAGCTTTAACATTTAACAACCTTTTATGCCATGATATTTTGTAGCTAAAATAATTATGTTGGAAATTTATTTTTATTTTTAATAAAACAATAAAAAATGCATTTTTATTGCGTATAATACTACACAGACAAAAATAATATGTAAAAGACGAAGCTTTCATAATTGTGTGTTATAAATCATGATATTTATAAAATAATGTTCTGTCATCGCGAATAAATTATTGTATTCCTAATATACATATATGTCCATGTTGATTTATGTTATCAATGCGCAGATTGATTTTTATTACGCGGACGTCATTCAAATTTACGCTTAATGTGATGATCTGCTGCTGTCAATTTCACCGTTTATTTAAAGCGCGCTCGCATTATCTACCGCATTGCCGGCCCTACCGTTCCTCCACCTTTCATTATTATTATCATTTCACTTCTCTCTCAACACACAACGAGCAATTTCACCGAACGATTTAACGATACCTTAATTTGGTATTCATTCAAGCGCGCTCCATCAAACTTCACATCTTCCCCGAGCGAAACACTTTGCGCCATCGTGGCCACGTCTTCGCCCGTCTTCGCTCTCGATCGTGATTTCGCGGGGGAATATTTGCAATTTAGATAGGGCCGCGTATATAGCGACGGGGACGACGCGGCATCCGGTGCATCCTCCGGTGCTCGGGTGTGGACGAGGCGCGAAGGGGCACCGGGAGACAAATGTTTCGAGGGGAAGAGGGTGGCCGGTCGTCGCTTGCTCGCTGGCGTCGCGATGTTAAATAATCGCGTCGCCGGCACGTTTTCGCGTAACGAGGACGTTTATCAGGATCCAGCAACCGGGAACTGATTTACAAATAGGCCCCGAGAGAGGCAGCTCCTCCATCCCCCCTTCATTCCCCTCCTCCTTCCTACCGACACCTTTCTCGCTCGCTCACCCGCTTACTTTACAAACTTCCCCTACAAACATCCCTGTCCACCTCAGCTTCTCCCTTTTCCTCGTGCCATTTTCCACTCTGCCTTCCTTTGGTGGCAGAGACGAATCAGCTTAAGTTTTCGGTGCATCGTCGAAAAATATTTCCTATTTCAAGCTTAGTTACGAGGATCGAACAAGAACGAAGAGTTTCATGTTTCATGATAATAATTTATGTATGATTCTCCATTGTTCAAATGTTTCAAATACTTCAAAACGCGATGCAATCATCATATAATATATATCATATAGCCTAATTTTTAATTCTAATTATTTTCTAGTGTTAACTTTTAATTATTAATGTTTATTTAGAATTGACATATTTCAACATAAGTTGCAGAAAGAAACTCCTAAAATTTTTATTTAGGTAATTGTAAGAAATTGACACCTCTCATAGAAAATAATATATCTAAAATATCTCGTATATCTAAAACGCTATTTTATTATATGATTTATTATACGATAAGATTACAGGGCCTTTGTTATCCGGACTGTCTTGAAACAGCTAGTAAGTTCATGAAAAGATACAAAGCAATTTCTTCAGAATGAGACTCGAAGCTAAAGGTCCATCAAACTCTTCCATCAAGAAATGGAATGGTAATGGAGTTCGTCTCGCGCGTAACCGCAAGTAGCATTAATTCGTAAGAGTTTATATTCCTCTCGTATTTTCGAAAAGAGAGACGAACGATAAATAGATGCGGTTCTTTCGGAATCTGGAAGTTAACCTAAGACGCTCTCCCTTCCCTGGCCTGTCCCTTCGTCGCGCGGCCCTTCCCAGCTTTTCCTCTCCAGGGAAATCATTTTCATTTAAGATCGTACACTACGACACCGTCCACGACCAGGCCGGCGTAGAACTCTCTCGCTCTCTCGCTTGGAATAAATTATTACCCGCACATCGACATGCGAATCTTCTTCCCCCCACGGTACGTTTTGCAAACAGTTCTCGCGCCGCGATAAAAATAAGCGTGGAAGCTATGTCTATTCAAACGGCGGATCGCTTTCAACATACCATTATCGAACGTTGCTGTTGTTCAATGAACGCCGAACGAGAGCTTTTTTCCCTTCATAAACGCGTTATTATGTGTTTCCTTTCAAACAATGCATGCGAAAGAGTACAATCAAAGATCGCAACCAAAACTCGCGCGATTATGGATTAATACCGCTCGTTTATGCACACATAATATACCAAGCAAACGTAATATTTCATTATATCCTGATTTATCGAATAACAATAGTAAAAGTTAAATTGCGTGCGTAAATATATATAGAAGTACTATCGAATTTGCTTAATTTCTCAATCAAGCGGTTTACACATTGCCGTCTTCTCTGCCTATTGTGATCAAAGTGCATCCTAAAAAATTTAACGGTGTTTTCGTGAGCGAAAATTCAGTTTGACACAATCGGACGGCGTTTCGTTTTAACGAAGTCGTGTTACATAGAACGAAGCGAGGCGGCGCGGTTTTTGTACAAAGGATAAAAAAATACACCTGTCACGGCGTGAAATCGGAAAAAAATCGGCACGATGATCCGAAACAACAGAAAACAGTAAGCCTGCGTAACTGAATGCCACAGATTGCCAACAAATCCCTGCGAAAACTGTGTCATGTAAACTTGCAGTTTCGCCATTGACCACGAAATATGCGATACACAACGGGCATTGGTGCATCACGATATGTAGTCGTTCGTAACAAAGCTGCATTCAAAAAAAAAAGCTTCCTGCAATAATCTGTGAATGCATAAAGAAATTTTAACAAATTTTTTTTTTTTTATTACGTCAAAATAATTCAAAACAAGTTACTTTTATCTACGTTGCATTATAAGAAAATCAATCAAATTCCAGAAATAATTTAAACTAACATATATTATTTAAGAAGTATTTTATTACATACATATCTAATTATATATTAATTTTTTCAATCGTCGTAGAAACGACTATGGCACTTTTCTGTACGTTAAACTAATTTATTAAAATTTCATGTATTATAATTATAACTGAATATATTCCATATGTCTCTATTTTTATTCGTGTCTTTTTTTTTATTTTCATAACGGGTTTTGTAACAAAATTAACGCATTACTTATTAAATTTCTAGTTATCAATTTTACCGCGTTTTCTCTTAATCAATCGACAATCTTTTACTTAATTCTTATAAAAAAGATTAATACTGTTATTGAATTAAACGATAACTTCCAATTAATCTATATGCTGCCATAGCATTATAATTTTCCGTGTAGAATAAGATAGTATAAAGATAATATGATGTACAAGTTAAACTTTTGTTTCTTTTCTTCCGCAAACACATTTTTCGTCACAAAAAAGAATGAATTACATTTGGCTGAATGCGAAGCAAAAAACATCAGAGAGTAAAGTTAGAGTAACACAAGATGTAGAATAATATCCGCGTGTGGTTGCCAAGAAAGAAAGAGCGAAACATTCTTTAAATAATGATAATAATCCGGGTAATCGCGGGAGACATTCCCGGCAACACCAAGACCAAGGCGGGGAGAGGAGGGAGCGGTAATAACTGCAGCCGACGAATAATTTGCGCTCCGGATGCTAATAAGCGCCGAGCGAGAAAAACAAAATGGAGAGAGAGCAATTGAGTATTTTTCTGCGGCCCAACCGAAAAAAAGTAGTGTTTGCGTGGTTACTGCGAAAAAAGAAGAGAAAACAAAAAGGGGGACTATATGCCTCTCTCTTTTTCACTTGCTTTCTCTCTCTCTCTCTCTCTCTCTGTCTTGCGGGGACAAGACCGAAGGCACTCGCTGCTAATAGGATTAAGTTATTAAACGGAGGGTCGACAGGTGCAAGCGTCGTGAACCGTCGCACGCTCTTTCGCAGTCGCGCGCAAGCTGGGTAGAGAAGGCGCGCGCGCCTTTCAAATCCAAGGGCGAGGCCGCCCTTTATCCGCGAACTGCAAAATTATCGGCGACGAGGGGATTCGCGATTTAAGTCACGTCCACGCTTCTCAGAGTTATCGACGAATACGGATACGAGAGCGTGTCGACGACGATCCACCTCGCCGCGCCCCTCCCCTCCGCCGTGGTAACGAGACACGTGCCCCGGTCAAAACGAGAATTTACGAACTGGCGCGCATTCAACGCGTCCTTACGCGCCGAAACTTTCCGAGCGCGTATAACTCGAACGCTTAACCCGTTCATTACCAAATTTCGATATCGCAAGTTTAAATATTACCTTGAGATAACTACCTTTTCTGGAATTAGAAAATATCTTAATATCATCTAAGATTAAATAAAAATCGGCTTAAGAAATAGATTTCAAAAATTGTAGATTAGAATAAAAAAGAAAATAATGAAATATTTGTAACAATTATGTAGAAATCGACATTAAGTGGATTCACGGAACATTGCAAATTTTTTGACGTATTGTGGCGATCTTTTAACTCGTTGTTAAATCTCACGTAGATTTCAACGTAGCGCGGCGCGTACCTGGAAGAAGCGAAAATAAGAGCGTTTCGCTGAGCAACTCTGATTTAGAATAATTGCGACGATGCTATTATGGCGCCTAAGCGGTAACTTTGGAGAGCGTTAATAAATCACGTCCTTCATTTTCTTTAAGACGAGACGCCGCGCCGTTGGGAAATGCGCATGTCTCGAGATGGCAAGGCGGTAATGCGGTTGGCGTTGCTGGTTTATAAGCGCTGCTACCGTAAGCACTACGGTGTCGCGTATTTTCTGAATGGATCGTTGCGCAGCCTCCTTAGCTCTTGCCTGACTAGCGAGATATACGGCACGGGGGGGGGGGGCTCTTAGAATAACTATTTTCCTCGTTGAGCGAACATAGTACGACGCTTAATGTGTTGCACATTACATGATATTTACATAAAGAAAAAAGTCCTCGCCGCTAAATAAATGTAGTTATGCAATATAAAAAAAAAACTATGTCAAGAAAACAACTTTTTTGGAATGGTACAAAATTTTCTATATCAAATTATATATTTTCAAGTGTATTTTAAGTAATTACAATTATATTATAATCACCGTTGTTCTATCTGACCAAATTTTGCGAAACACAAATCAGTGAACATTTTCTTATTCTAATAAAATATATGCTCGAAATGGATTCGTTTCTAAAAATATCCTCATTTTAACTAAAATTTAGATGCTGATCCATCGCGATGCGTAAGATGAATACCAAGACAATTTCAGAAAACGCTGCTAACGAAATCTCCGCCCCCTTTTCCCCCGATAATCGCACAGGTAATTAAACGTTTAATTGACGTTTCCTAAACGGCTTCAAGGAGAAAAGACGTTTTCAATGTGACTCCTGACGTTTCCATCGAGTGACTTTGAAACGCAGCCTCGAAGCGTCTTATCGTGTCAAGTCGAGCCGACAGTGAGAAATCACAGACTAAAATTCGGACATTAGATTACGTGAAGCTCTGTACTATATAATACTATGTAAGATACCTTCTTGTAAAACGTGCATATACATACCATTCTTCTGATTATTTGATTTCGTGGAAAAGAACGAAAGAAACGATAGAAATCTACAAATGATTTCAACCCCAACATTTGGTTAATATGCCAGTATTTTGTATATTAATAAGAAAACTCAGTTTCGTGCACCACGTTAGTATATACATTTTAATATGATGAGTTCCATTTATTCCACGCTTTGAGCATGCTGGTAATATTTTATTGTAGCTATATATTCTATTTTATTACACCGCGCTTATATTATATTACCTACAATGCTTTCTGCAGAGTCACATTTTCAGGCGCATTAAAATAACAAAACTGGAAATAAAAAAAAATTCAGACTCGTGCTCGGATCTCAACCACAGGCGCATTGACAGATGCTGCCGTACTGAATCGAGCATGAGAAAGGAAACAAAACCTTGCCTTGATCCTTCAAACGTCGTATCCGGCAAGCACGTCGCGCATTAAAATGTATTGAGCAGTGTTTTGTGATTTTTCAATTTATACAAAATGTTCCAATAATATTCCATCTACATTTTATTTGGAATAAATTCTTTTTTTTTACGTCAAAATTTCAGGTCATTGTAAAAGTTTTTCATGTCCAAACTTTTAAATATTTTCATGACTGAACGCCAAATTGCAAATAATGAAAATTAATTAAATAAAATTAAATCAAATCAAATTAATTAAAATTATTAATGGAAAATATATTAAAATGTAAATTTTCCTTTGTTTGTATCTCACCTTTGTAATTTATATTCTATCAAAAAATTTTTGACGCTTTATTATAAGAACAAATTTGTTGAAAACTAAAAATCGGCTTCGATTTAATTGAAAAGTAAATAAAAACGTATAATTTTATTAGTTTTAGTCTTATATAAACTAAACAATATCATTGCTCGGCAAGTCTTTGGAACATAGCTGTATGCTTTATATAATAGCGTTATCAAACGGGATTCACGCGTCAGACCGCGTATCGATCGTGTTCGCGACCACGACAGTTTCTCATCGTGCGCCGAGCATCTTACGACATGCTTTGCAAACAATATACGGCAAAAGCATCTCGCAACGGAGAAGCCCAGACTATTATGACCCTGTCTCTATCTCTTATCTCTCTCTCTCTCCCCCAAGAAAACCCGGCCTAGACCGGGCATATTATTCCGTCTCGCAAGAATCCGACGTCGCGCGATCCTTCTTAAGGGCGACAAAAGGGTAGTCTTCTACCGGTATGAAAATCTCGCAAAAATTAAAAATCGGCGTCTCTCTCCCCGACTCTCCCCTTCCTTCCCTCTTTCCTGTTATCGCTATGAAGACACCCGAACTGAAGGAAAGGGTTGAAAAGACGTCGGTGAATATGTGTGCGAACGCGTTGTTGGAGGGACGTGAGAAAGGAGAGATACGATATGAGTGGAATGCTTTACGACCCCATTTTTCAAATCACCTTCTGCGCCTCCTCCCACCGCCAACCCGCTCTTGTTCCGCTTCTCTCTTGCTCTTTGTTCTACATTGGTCATCCCTGTCTTTTTCTTGAGCTCTCTCTCTCTCTCTTTCTCTCTCTCTTTCTCTCTTTCTCTCTCTCTCTCTCTCCCCCTTTCTCCTTCCCTTTTGTTCTCCTAAATTCGGCTAGCACGTACATCCTCCACGGTTTGTATTTGCATACTGCAAAATCGTTCGCTTGATTTCACAAGAACTCTTCGATCCCTGAACTAAAATTTAATGGTGGCGCCGCCGCCGTGCGCGCGGTCTGTTCTACACGACGTGAGAGGATCATATTTTACGTCCACTATGCCGCTTAAGCTCGCCTGATTCCTTTTGTGTTACTCCTAGACTCGCCCGCAAAACCGTCCGGAATATTTGCCGGACTTTCCTCCTTTCGCTTTCGCTTTATGCTCTTCTTTTGTAGTATTTTCCATCTGATTCTCCTTTACTTAATTTATACATAAATGTATACCGTAAGCATACGTTTTTCTAAATTCAAAGTTGATGTAATTAATTAATATAATGTAATAAGAGAAAGCAAGACAAAAAATGTTTTTTTTTTTATAATACTTCAAAGCAGAAACGATTTCCCAACTAAGGTTTCCAACTAAAAAACAACAGAATTGTCGTATGTTTTATTAAAATGTAGCTAATTCCCAATATCCTAAAATTTTATGATTTAAAGTAGGACTAACTTGAAAAGGAACAGTAAATTACTGTTGTGAAACTTTTCCTTTATGCGTGTTTATGCGCGGTGTAATTCAAAAATGTAAATGTGTCATGTGCATCTAGTTAAATAAATGAGGCAAAAATCTGTAATTGCGCAGAAAATTTCTCGCTCGCGTTATTCGCAAGGAGTGTCGCAAGCAGTCCGGAAAATTGTCTTACACTCTCCCGTTACCGGCCCTCATTTCGTTTTCCGTTCTTGCTTCCGTCCAATTCTCCGTTCTAATCTTTCGCCCGTAGCTCAATTTTTATTTCCTCGAAAGAAACCCTTCTTAAAACAACCATACGTGTTTCGCGGTCTTACACACGAGTTTATGATTAATCGTTCGAAAGAAAAATACGTATAATAAACCGCGGAGGACAACCTAGGACACATAAAATACTTCGACGTATAAGTTGCAAGGCCCATTTTTCAATTGATATACATCATAAAGATGGTAAAAGGGGGCGAGAGAGAAAAACCGCTTGAAAGACTGAAAGCTGAAGAAACGTGAAGAGAGGGTGGGAAGTGACTGACTTTTTGGCCGGACTCTCACAAAGAGGGCGGCCGAGGTATAAGAAATAATAAACGAGACCATTAAGCCTTTGGATTTTCTCATACGCGAGAGCGCAGGAGAACGAGGTGAAAGAACAAAAGCCCCAGAATTCACAGTCTTTACATCCCACCTTATATTTTCATACCGCACTCCATTCCCTTTTCTTATTTTCTGGCCCCCATCTCTCCTCTCTCTCCCTCCCTTTTCCGATTTTTTCTCTTTTTCGTCCTTCTCTCGTTCTTTCGTCGGCCGGCCATACATGACCGAAAGCTGTCGCAGACCTCACGCTGAACTTCATAAATTTGTAAAATGTACCATAGCCGGAAGAATTCCAACTCGACATCATGGGGAGCCTGCCACATAAAATTTTTGCTAATGCAAGTAAAACTAAAATTCTAGACGAAAATAACTTGTTAAGGACTTAATCCTTTCAAACATCGACTCCGATTGTTAAATCACATATAACATTTTATGCTACAGAAATATATTTTTCTTTTTGCACCGATTAATTTGTTCAATATAAAATAATGTAAATTACACTGCCGCTTTGTATAAATAAAAAGTCTAGTTATTGTAGAAAATTAAACAGATGATAGTTCGTCACTGAAATGTTCCGTTTAAATTTGCCGATTTTGCAGCGCCGTCTCTTGAAAACACGGAGCAGACAGGTGTCCCGAAAACGGAGAAGAGGATCGTGCTTAGAGTCGTATCCTCTGACAGGGGATAAAAAATGCGACTGTCGCTCTACGCTCATTCGGCCGTTTAAATTATTACGTTCTCGCAAGATGATCGATGCTCGTATTCCGCATTTACACCGAAAATCCGGTAATCGTTCGTGTCTCGCGATGTGCTCTCGGTAGACGAAAAAATATTTCTCTCGGACTTCTCCACATTTCTCTCTCTCGCTTCTCCCCTTCCTCCCCTCTCACTCCGGCGTTCTCTTTTTTTTCTTCTCGTTTCTCTTTCCGTCTCCTTTCGCAGCACTTCAAGAAGCTATTTATTCATCTATGTTTGACGAAACTCGAGCTCACCATCATTGATATTTCCACTGCCGATTCTGTCGAATTTCTTGCGGCGCACTTTAAGGAATAATTTTAACGACGCCGCTCTAAGGATCGTTTATTTTCTCGCTTTTGTCTGCTCTCGAGCGCAGGTACGATTTACTCGAATATCAAAGAGTCCCTAGCTCGAGTCACGCCATTTAAAGATTCATTATTCACGTCTCTCGGGTATAACCACGGGTAGACTCGATATCACCATCGCGGGACGAACTGTTTTTAAACCACGGGTAAACAGAAACGATTTTACATAAAATGTCATTACAAAGAGTGATCCGTGTAATCCAAAAAATCATTTATTGATTTATTGGAAAAATTAAAGTTGCACAATGCGCGCGACACACACGTACGGCGACAACGTTGAATATGTGGATGGAAAAGTCTCGAGTTAATGGTAATTGTGCGCATACATTTAGCCGCAAATATTTACCGCTCACGTTCAAAAATGTCAATGCCATTTCACCGCGCGTTTTCCCACAGCGAGTAACAGCGGTGAAAATGTTAAAACAAACAGTCGCGCAATATTTCAATGAAAACGTTTCCACGCTAACACACAGACAAATCATATCTGACAGAACGTTTCTTGGGGGAATAAATGCAGTTGCCGACAGTTCTAACATTGCGTCATTTCTCCGACTTTACGGAGCACGCGCGCGCCTTCATTCCGACCGTAAAGCCGATAAATTATCGAGCTTGAACGACGACACTGTGTTTTGCGCCACGCCGTGGATTTACTCGTGCGGAATCGGCGCGGAGGCCGGACAATAACTACGAGAGAAATCAATTTGCAATTTACTGGAGGGGGACACGCTCGAAAGTGCATTTCTGCATCGTGTCACGTGCCGCGGCCGGACACTCACGAGAGTGCAAGGGCGTTTCTTGGGACGGGGTGTTGAACCCTCAGACGTGGAAAAAAAAACCCGGAGGAAGAGCGAGGGTCTCTCTCGAGTAACAAAACGGAGAAAAGAGAATTATTTGCAGGATGCACTTCGCGCATTCTGAATGTGAGAGCGAACGTAGAATGACGCGCAAACGTAAGTTATCGATTCTTCCGGCTCACCGGAGAGAGATCTCCTGCTAATGACATTGATTTTATTCAGCTGTGCGGAAAGTGTATTTGCCGGATAGCAAAGCCGCGGAATTATGCCGCGCGTTGTCGAAGAGAATCACTCGAAGGAATTCCTGAGCGTTATAAGGGGATGCTGGAGCCGTCTGTTTTACCGGCATTTTTTATCGGCACGTAGCGTCGTATTAATTTGACAGAATTAAAAATCCTTCTCCAGAATTGCAGTACATACATTAATGATTCGGGGGAACTCCGATTTTATATAGAAAACGAGAAAAAATTACGGAAGTACGGATTTCCTTATCCTACTTTTATTTCAATATATGGCGTCTCGAGTTGCGGCAAGCTGTCAGCTCGTCACAAAATGTATTTCATATAAGAGATATACCATTGGTACGAACGCGAAAACAAGTTCCCCCGAATTGCACAACAAGAAAAACATCGATAAACCCTCCAAATCAAGATTTGGAAGCGTAATATAAAAGTATAATGTCGATGTGCATCGTACGTATGTGTGAGTGCAATGTAATGTGCTATCCTTGTCTATATCTTTGTCTATACAAGGACAGATATAGTCGATAACATAGAAAATGATAATTTTGTCGGTTATACAGACGGCTCCAGCATATCACCTTAAAGCTCTAATTGATTATGTGTGAATAAAGTGGCACGTCGCATTGATAATTCAAAAATGATTGTCAAACCAATCAGAAAACAACAGAAAGCAAACAAACCGTCAATTGTTTCATAATGTACATAGAGAGCCGCGCAGAAGGAAGAAGGAAAACTCTCCGATTATTATTTGCCCGCGTTCTGCGAAATGGACCTTCGAGCTATCGCGGGCATAAATTCGATAACTAAAATCGCCGCGCGCACTACGGGGGCAAGTGTAATATTTTACGTTAATTGTGCGGATCGAACAATATCGGCGATACACGGTATTGCGTTACATCAGCTTGCTGAAAATGAATGCGTAACGAGCGAAGGGTACTGCGGGTATTAATAATTATATCTAGACCAGCGCGCAATCACCATTGTTCAAATGATGGTATCGAACGTATTATTTGTGCACGCGTGAAAAAATAATCGATTACCAACGATACAGCGCCGCTAACAAGCGTGATTCCCTATTAAATTGGACTAATTAACGCACCGACACACACGTATAAATACTAACGCAGCCGGTTGCCAAATATTAATTATTCGACTTAAGCCGCGGCCATGTCACACGAAACAGATATACGATATTTTAACGAGAGAACTTAATTAGCCGACAATGGTGCGTTACAAATCAAGTGATATCGCAAATAATTACCGAATTAATCGCGTTCAACTAGAAATAACTACATATTCAATACATATGCTCGTTACGTATACTCGTAATAGATCTCATTTCAGCAAAACGATATTTAGTAGACAACAATAAGTTTGTAACTGATACAATAATATTATAACAATATGCGGGTTATGCTCCAGAATTGTAGCTGTTCCTTTTTTTTATGAATTCTATGAGAAGTTTTCAAATAATTTTATTTTTTAGACAAAAAATCGATGAGAAATTTTCAGATTTTTTAGTTTTATGAATCAGGCTGAAATTAAAAAAAAAATAATTTTTTCCCGCACCTGATCAAATCGTGATTATTGACACTTTCGTTGTCTCTCGTTGGGCGTAATAAAATAAGAGGTCAACCTTATAACGTTGTTGATTCTATCGCATGGAACACCGAGAGCTACGCCGAAGGATGTTGTGCCAGCAATATCCAAAATCTTCAGTATATATCCGACGATCCAATATTTGCTATGGAGATGAAGGAGTACGCTCTACGCTCCGTCATTCCTTCTTTTTCGCCAACTACCACATTGGAACTCTCGCGTTACTCTAAGTATACCTACGTATATTCCTATAAATATATCTTTCGTACATGTATAACTAACTCCAATTTATATACATATATACACATACGTATAATACACGCGTAATTGACCCTTTAAAATGCAAAGGTTTTTACTTTTGGTCACGAGATTTAAAGCTAAAAAGCTTGAAAACAAAACTGAGAAGAAATGAACAAATACATCTACAGTAATGTATAATAATAAGTGAAAAATCTGTACTAAAAAAAACTTAATTTGATCGTATAACGTTCTCGAGAGATAGGATATAATTAACTGTTGCGTAACGTAGATGAAATTTAGGTTAATTAAGCTTGTAGTAATTTAGATGCGTGTTTAGATTAATTTATCTAGCTGCATCACAACGTGCTCCGCCTTCCGGCGTGAATAAATTTCAAGTAGGAATAATAGAAATTTTATCATATATCTGCCAATCATGACGACAGCCTTAAAATTAAAAAAAAACATCCTTAATGTAAATGTGGCCGCGGCCTGTTTAATTCCGTCTAATGATATATATAGTACTAACAAAAACCTTAATTTATTCGATGATCGTATTTAAAGACTTCTCTGGACACAAACTATCTGCCAAGATAAAAGTACTATTTTTATACGTAGGAGCGACATCCGCGAGTGTATAAAAACAGGAACGTTGTTTACTCGGTATGTTGTTACAAAGGGTGATCCGTCATCGTGGAGGATGAAGGAAAAAAGAAGGTGTATCAAAGACGCCGGTATCTCGCATTACGGAAAATCGATGTTATTGTGGCGACGGTGTGTGGTTCTGCAGGTACAGCGACCGGAGATGGCGACCGAACTGCACTTTGATTAAATGCTAAAGATATAACACTGTCGTTCATAATGTTAACTATGCCACCTCGTTTAGCGGCTCCTTTGAGGTTTACGCGCGAGAGATAACTGCATAAAATAAACAAGGATATCGTTTAAATACTCACATATTTATCGTGAAATAGAATGATATTTTGAAAACTGTTTTCACGGCTCTAATAACGCGATAATTAATACGATCATTCAAAGCCAAATGCGTAACAATACTGAAAATACGATAATATTTTGATAGTGTTTATCATCCGTTGTAGAATATAAACAAGCAAGTGTTGATCAATTAGGATCAATCATAATCATATGCATCGATAGGGAAGATGAGGCGCAACCGATGGAATTTATATGCCTCTGTTAAGAGAATATTTCCAATAATTATTATTGGCTATACTCTAATATTACTATATCAATCAGTAATATAACAATCGAATTATTCGCGCGGTCGACCGAATTTTGAAGATTTTTCATTCGCCTCGACGTGCTATTATCTCGACATTCGATTAGCACCAATGTGCAGCCTAACGATTATAAACGACCATGTTCAGCGAACCTGTCGACCGTTGGCCTCGCAAACCGTCTAATGACCTGCCGCTAATAACTGCTACTGCTCTTGTAAGCGATCCGTTCAGAATACGGGCCATTAAATCCATAGTCCTAAAGTGTATTAGCGGTACAGGCACGTTATTTGTAGGCACGGCCAATACAATTACAGCTCTATCAATCGTTAGAAATAGCTGCGAGCATCCAGAAGAGTTTAGATTGTCCACGTCAAAACCATTATGTAGGGTGTAATGTATTACATTACGCAATCGACTTGATGAGCGTTGGACGTATGAATGATTCGCGAGATGGAAATGAAAAATAAAAAGCATACGTCTAATGGATTGATCGCTAATCGAAATCCATTAGGACCCAACGGCCAAATTTAGGACAGCAACATAATTTTGTATTAACCGTCATTAACCATCAATTAACATGAATAATTGCGCATTACTTGTAATCGAGAAATATTCATTTCTCGCGAATCCCTCCCATCCCAATCCTTTATTAATGCGTCAATTAATTACTACATAAATCTTTATTATTGCTCTCGTTATTCACGTTATTCACGTTATTCACGTTATTCACGTTATTCACGTTCACTGTAATTCATATTTATGCGTCGTAGCAGCAATTGATATGTAATGCAAGAACCATAATGGCTTTCAACTGTAATTGATACCGCACCATAAACATGCTCGGTATATCGCAGAAAAAGTCACATAAATCAGCAACAATGCAAAGAGCGCATCACTCTGAGCGCGCGTTGAATAGGTGCAACAAATACCGAACTTCATAAGAAGTTTCCGATGTTCCGCGGCGTTATATTGACGATGCAATTCGCCCCGTCCACAATGCCTCTCAGGATAAGAAATATACCCATAGAAAAGATGCCTCTCAACAACGGGGGTGGCTACGAAGTATTAACATATTTACGACAGTCATGAATTCGAACGTCCCCTTCCCCCATCTCGGTCGTTTCTCCGACGCGGGCCGCGCTCCCGTAAAAGTTACGAGTTCCCGCCCACTCGAAATCGACGTCGATCGACCAGCCGAGCGCATCGGGAAAATTAGTCGAGCGTGTCTTTTCGTTCTGCGAGACTCTGCGAACGGCGACGGAGCGCGTCCCTCCGTTGAAAATCTCTCGCCGTCCTTTTTTCCCTTTACGCACACACGTCCGCAAAAATGCGCGCGCAAACTTGGCCGAGCACGTACCGGATCCGATTTTTCGTCTGGCACCACTACCGGGGGTCGCTCCTAACATGAAGCGCGAATGCGTAGGAGGGATCCTCCGCAGATTGGAGAAATGTCGAAGCAAATGTATCACAGGAATTCAAGGACTTCGAAGGGTTTCCCGATTGACCGTTCGTATTTTAACTATATATTTTTCATCCTGAACAGTTTCATAAATTTCCTTTCTTATATTATCGGAAAGACCTATATATTTGCATGACAAAAAAATCCCCGAATGGTTTAAAAACACAACTGATAGATAATCAATTTTCATAAACATGTAATGTCGCCAAAAAAATACGAACTGCTGTTTATCGAAATTTACAAGATCTCTGGGCGAACCGGTTGATGGGAATTGTGTTATTAATTTTGCGATTTAAAAAAACGGGACGAAAATATGAGTTTAACGCATTGTTTCCTCCAAATTGTTTAGCCTTTCGTACATGTGCCATTTACGCTTACATAATCACTCAGCGAACAGGAAATTAACGTACATGTCATGGAGGCTGAATTAATGAGGTACATTTTAGCGCCGTTAATCTTGATGTTTATAATAAACAAATTTCATAACGTTTCATATATAGGTGTTCTCATGTCCATTAATTGTTGCGAAATTCTTTATCGTTTTCTTTTACTAAATTTATAACTCGAGAGTAATTTATGAGACAAAAAATATTGATAAAGCTTCACTCAAGTCAAATGAATATATATGACGAAACAAATCTTACCAAGTAAATTGAAATGAATGTCATAGTGACGCTAGCTGGACAAATATTAACTGGACTAATTTTTAAAGAATTTTTATTAGTATAACCATTTGAGTCACAGATTTTAACATTTTTCTATTTATTTAGGTACTGCTTGAATTAACGAAATATCGATACTTTCATATCATGCGCGCGCATAAAATTCTTCTTAATATCAATATACACACATATATATAATGTATGCATGTATACAAAATTCTTGTTTTATTTGATCGGATAAAATCACTTTTGTAGCTAAGTACCATCGACCAAAAATAATGCCGCGCAGCCGATTCGTGCCGGTCACAATAAAAACATATCTCTTTAAAATCGATTTACGACCAAAACGACATCCGCTTCGTCTGACATACAGGATCACGAAGGGTCTTTGTATGCAAATCGCGTAGCGCACTCACGGAAACTCACTGAAAGCGAGAAACTGACTTAACACTCGACTTTGCCCGTTTGTCGTCGGTTCTATCGGTTGACGAATTCCCTAACGATAATTTTATTCGGGAAGTTCGCGTACGAGCTGAGAAACGAGAAATCGGCACCAAAGGCGAACATCGACCGAAGTGTTATACATTTTTGTCAACAGATAAGCCCGCGATCGTTCGCTAAAAAATATTTAACGCTATATTTAAAACGTATACACATGTTATGGCTGACATATAATATATAGCGAAAGTTATGTGAATCTAAATTTAAAACTTTGAAACAATATATATATATATATATATATATATATATTTAAAAAATTAATTCTGTACGAGAATATATATATATATAGGTATTCTATTTCCGTTACATAAGGAAAGCACATTTTCCTAATTGTACGTTAATACGTTTTTAAAAGATCTATGACATGTATATATATTTCTAAAATGTTTCATGCCATGGATTAGAATTGTGATTTTTTAATATATTTTTATGTACATGTACCTCTACATATGCTATAGTCCGGAGAAAAATGGTCTTCGTTTCCGCCATCGTCAATCTCATGAAAAATTCGATGGCGGAGCGTATTATTCCTCTCAATGCTTCGCCAAACTGTTTGAGATAGGACCGCGAAATGCGTCCGAGAATGGCCATCTATCACATCGTGAGAGCACCGAACCAAGAAAACGGCAGACCAACTATTTTTGACTTGTTGACTGGCTGCGCAAAAATCTATAAATTTCTTTCCTCTTCCATTTCTCTATGCGTGTCAGTAGAAAATTACTCTTTGCGTTCATGATAAATTTTTATCAATAAAAAGTCTCGTCAGTATTAAACTATTACGTAAAATAATATTCCGTAGAAAAATATCTAAAACCGTTTCTGCGAGCATCATGTATTTCCAAGTTATTTCATTTAATCCATCACGCGAAGATCTAGTTATTCTATGTATATGCATTTCTCTCATTCCCTCCATCTCTACATTTCGTACTTTTATCAAAAATTTATCTTAACTATTGCAACAATAAAGGAAACATGATTTATAAATTAAACCTATTTTTAATATGTCTGATCTTATTCTATTCGTGTAATTTATAAACATGCTAGCGTATAAATTAATTTGATAATCAAGGATTGAACTAAATTAACTTCGATGTAAATGCAAGTTAACTAATGATAAATTAATTAAAAAATAAATTTACTTGTATCTCTGGTTTCTTGATTTATGTTCGCGAAATTTTACCTATCAAATCGTCTCAATGCCTGCAGATATCCCCGTAATTATTAGTGTCTCGACATCTGCGACGATTGCTATTCTTCTCAACTCGGCTTCCGAACGTCACAGAATAAATGAAAAGATGAGAGACGTCACGACAGGCTTCATACAGCGCGCACATGTGCGTGCACACGCACACACGAATACGCACTTCAGCGTCGCACGATGTTAGTCGTCGATCTTCAAGACAAATATTATTCCGAAAAATTGGATTACCGTTATCGTCCACCACCGAACGCCAACAGTTGTGCGTCGGCAGATCGTCCCGACCTACCAATACACACGTACGTGCGTGCGTGCGAGAGCGCGTCTGAAAAACTTTTGAGGCTCTATCACCCCAATCTTCGTCTCCTCCAACATTCAATCTCTCTCCCTTTTCTCTTCTACGCGCCAGACCGCGATACCTCACGAATTTTCGATATATCTCAACCACGCGGAATGATGTCGCCGGTTATACGGTGGAGACGGACAAACCATTGGCTCCAAAAATCCGCGTCTGATAATATCGCGGACAGAGATCTGCGAGGGTCGCATAACATTTTGTATACTCAAACATTTGCTAAAAATATAGCTAAAATGTCGAGAGAAATCATTTGTGACTTTTTAATTTTTTCAAATTAATTTTATTAATAAAAATTGTTTAGATAATAACTGATCATTAAATAAATTCTGAAGAAATATTTTTGTAAAGATTTTTATTCGTGTGTTTATTTTTAGTATTAGAGATAGTTGAGAAAACTTGCGGATCGTGCGCTTAAGAAACAGGAAGAGCGAATGGTACTTATCGGAGCGAAAGGAAGGGTGTAGCTCCAGTCCTCTAATACCCTCTTTGATAACTCTCTCGAATACAGAATGATAGTCTCGTAATACCCAGATTAATATACCCTACCAGCTTTAGGCCTGTATCAATTCGCAGAAGACCTTGCACGGTGACATCGACGTTCACGCCCTAAACAACGCATTGACAACCGCAAGTTGGTGTCAAAAGCTTCTTATGGTCTGCAAATAATTAAAAGGTTTGCGAAAAGAAATATTTAAACGCGGTGTTTTTAATGGATGCGTTCTTACTAAATTTTTTAAAATATAAATCTCGAGTTCGCGCGCCCTCTATATAGTGCGCGATACATTTTTTATCTCAAAATGCTAGAACGCGAAGGATTAAACTTTACGTGAATAGCGCGAGTGCAGCAACTGCAAGTAGCGGAAGAAAAATTACAATCTAAAATTAATGAAAATCTTTTCTTCGATTTGGAAACTTCGCTCAGGTATTGCCTGCCGCGTTTTTTGTTTACACATCGTAGGATGCCTACAAACGTAATAGCACAGAAAGCGTCGATGCGCGTGCGAGCGCGCATCCACCACCGCCTCGCGGGGAGAGAAGAGACCTAGTACGAATGAGCGAGTGCATTTCACGGGCCACGGTATTTCAGAAATTTCCCGATATCGCCTCTCTTTCTCTCTTTCTATCGACGTTCCTTCGCCGCCTTCTCCTTCCTTCCTCTCTTCGCCATGTCGACGGTTTCGACTCTCTCGCCCTCTCTCTCTCTCTCGCTCTCTCCCGAGGACGCGAACGAGACTCTCGTGCAGAAGTCTCGCACGATGGACACGTTTTCTGTCTCTTGGCGCGAAGGACGAAATCTGTCGATCCCCACGGTACGCGTTTCCCGAATAGAGCGGTTAGGAGACGGAAACAATAACCGACTCTCGTTTCGTATACCGGACGCCGCCGGATTATCGGACAAGACCCTCGGTCAGACGCTCGTGTGAGTGACTTAATTCTTCCTCCAACCGACTTGGCGCGCTATGAGAAACCCCGTGAAATCCGAGGGAATAACGAAATAGTCGCGCGCGATCTCGTATGCGGCGAAGGTTTATTGCTGGCGCCAGTTGTGTCGTGTGAAGCGTTACTTTATTGCTGACAGAGCCATCGTTTAACGTTAGCGATTGAGAAGTATCCGGTCCTGACAGGATATTGGCCCGGATTGTTTCAGAATCAAAAATATCCGATATTGTTATTGAAACAATATCGGCTGTACTGATATTTTGGAGAAGCGTCTTACCCAAGGGAACTGAATTTATACAATAATATTTGAGAGAGCTATAAACTTAACGGATAATATAGTTATATATAATGGATTTACGCTGTTTTGCATTTCGCGGTTTCAATTTTCATATACATTCCTGGGGAACTCCGAAGCCCGAGTCTGAAGGGCTCTTTTATCTCGCTTTACAAAAGATTAATCGTAACGATCAATCTCGTTTCGGCATACACCCGGAGCAATGTGCAAGTCGATTGCGCGAGTACGCGCAACTGTATACCTATATATCCTCTACGACACGTTTCACACTCGTACACCCCACATTTGCATGCAAGTAGAGACTTTTATGTATTGCTCTTTAATATTTATCGGATTTACGGGTGATGACAGCGCATTGTTTACGCGCCGTGTGCCTGCAAAAATAAGTATATCTACCGCGCGAAATTCTGAACCGCAATTCGCCCCAATTTTATTCCCGTCACCTCATAAAACCGACCGCACGTGAAAGGGCACTTGTACGCCCGACATTATTATATAATCAAGTATCGATTGCTATTAAACTCGAATTGTTATTAGCTTTCGAGTAAAATTGCTCGTTATGATTTCGCGTTTGTCCGATATATCATCCAGGAAAAACGTGCCAAACAACCGTTTCTCGATAACGCGGAGAGAAATTCAAGAAGGGGGACGAGGCAAACACGACGAGGGCGAGTCTTCTGGTTGGACGAATTGCAGCGTAATCTGTTTTGTCTTTTAAAGGGAAGTAGGTGAGGGAGAGTGTGACCGGTTATGCAACCCCGTGCGCGTTCGTCGCGGCGCGAAAGTACCATAGCGCGCGGCATACGCTTGAACGACAGCGAGCGGACGTTTCGTGCGCGCCAGGTGAAACGAGAGCAAGCAGGTAAGCGAGCGAGCGAGAGGGCGCGCGGGGGGGTGAGTCTCTGCTCTTGACAGGTACGCATTGCCAGCATACCTCCCCCCCTGCGCGCTCCCGCGTTCGTCGACCTTCCGCATCACCTCCTCCGCCTCCGTTGCCGCCGCCACCGCTGCAAACCCCCGTTGCCGAGCCATCCCTTGCCAACGGACGTCGAAAGCACGAACTCTGCCACGGAGAGATTTCGGGATCTCGCATCGCTGATCGAATCGTTCGTGCATACTTCGCGAACGGGGGATTAATTCGGCCGCGACTAATCCGGGAATTGGCCGTGAGCGCAGCCGACGCGAGTTGCACGCTCGCGCGAGCGAGGATCCGCTCCCGCTCCCCTCCCCTCCCCCCCGCGACTCGATGTTTAGGGCGTGGTGGGTGATACTTGAATGTGCCAGCGAGCAAATGACGAGAGTTTCGTAAGACGGCACAAATTTTCCTAAACAAATATTTTGCGAGACGTCTCATGGATGTACTTAAAATAAAAAATAATTAACTTCGCGTCGTATAAAAGTAATAAAACTTTTTCCCTTCAATTAACTTGAAATCAACTTTGATAAACATCCAACCGCGGAAGATTTTAATATATCAAATGTGAAAGAGCGTTGCGATACTTGCGATCGATACGATGAAAATGCCCGTCCAATTTCCGTTATGAAAAAGTCCATCGATAAACTCTCCTCCAAGTTGCTTTGGGTAATTCGTATAGCGGTGGAACAATGGCAGTCTCTTCCGCGTAGGACACGTCTTTTATCTCGACTTTTATCCGGCAAAAACTGTGCCACAATTTCTTTCGCCATTGTGACCGTACTTATTAATGTTACCAACGCGTAATACCGTCACGTCACACGGTCTCGCGGGCATGGAAAAAAAGTCGGCGGCAGCCAGAAAAGGTAATTCGCAGGCTGGCGCTGGAAAACGCGACCGTCCCCTCCCCCCCCCCCAATGTTGTACGAGATGCACCGCGCGCGCTGCACCGGACGTCGGCGACTCGCGCGGGATTCTCTGCATAAAACAAAAGGCGGCGTAATACGATATCCCGCGAGTTTCGTACTTACGTTTCGTGCATATTTCAGTCGTGTCGCGCACTTATGGAGAGAGACCATATCGGGATTCGCCAACCGACTGCAGTTTATACGACGTGTACGATGCGCGCGCGATATTTTTATTATTATTCACGTGCGTACGCGGCGTATGCACCAGAGCGGCGCCGGCGGAGCGACAGATGCGCGCGCGAATCGCATGTTATTACCGTCGTAAAGGGACTCCATTTCCGATTCGGCGGACGTCGTCAGATCTTATCGAATAGCAAATGGTGTTCAGATTATATGATAAAACGAAATGAATAACGAGATATAAAAGCAACAGAGCTCACGAATGCACCTAGAGAATATTTACTTATAAGATAAAGCCTTCTTGCTCGCATGATGGTTTCCTTCCTCAATATTAATCGCGAATATTTTACGATAGAACGTGGTAGAATTCCATTTTTTATGACCGTCTGTTCACGACTGAATTCAATTTCGGAGCGCTAAAAATTAACAATAGTTCCGATAATTTGAGCTACAGAGATGGGAGCAAACAATGAGAAAACACCCAAATTAATAACAATTAACGATATAACAAGGTACCAGAGCTAAAAATGTATACGTAACAATAACGATGATCGAATGTGAGAAATTTTATGATTTGCCATAAAACTACGAAACCGAAATACTGCAGGTCATCCGATATTTGCTCCTACGGATATTTCCTTGCAACTGCGCGAATCGCATATCCATGGCGCATGTACCACAATGTCGCGTTCCTTTACATTTTCGAAGTATAACGATGCTAATGGTCCACTCCGACGGGCAATACGATTGCCCGCGGCGGTCCCCTTCTATGCGAGTACCTACCATTGATCGCGCGAGTGCCTGCAACTTGCATTCTCGAGTGGCAATCCGACTGTGAAAAATGATGAGCGATGTAAAGAGTGTTTCAAGCGCAAAAGACGAAGATTAGGGATGGAGGAAATATAACGTCAAAATAATATGCTATACGTAAGAAACTATAACAATAATATTTGAATGCATTTATATAGTTCTTCACGATGTCGCCGATAAAGTAGATTACTAGATCGCATTAACATCGTGATTTTTCGTGTTTTATTTATTTAGGTATTAATGTTGTATCGCACAAACGTCAAATTTCGAATTTAAAATAACTTTCACGCAATTTAATACGTGCTCTTTAGGGCTAGGGAGCAGAAACGGGCAGAATAAAACACTCGAGCGTTCGCAAAAAATCTAACAGTGAAAAATCGGGGTACCTGCATGTGCCCCGTACGATCGTATTTCCGCAAATTGTCGCGCCAGAGCAGGTTAAAG
Organism: Temnothorax ravouxi; assembly: GCA_030770255.1. Classification (NCBI taxonomy): domain Eukaryota; kingdom Metazoa; phylum Arthropoda; class Insecta; order Hymenoptera; family Formicidae; genus Temnothorax; species Temnothorax ravouxi. Next base: position 23,348 of record JASTWP010001200.1, read on the forward strand.
GATTAAATGGCGATATTCTCCGTTTAGGCCCGGAATGACGTTTCAGTTGGATCGTCGTCGTATTTCTCGCTAGAGCGCATTATCGAAGGAGAGGAACGGGCTCTCGATATACATCAATCTCTCCATCCTCCTCGAGATATTTCGCGAGATCTTTTCGCGCTCTCTGCATCTGCGACAAAAGACGAGTACGCGCCCGAGGCAATAATTCAGAAATGCTGCGCGACTCCATATCCGTTGTGCATGCATATAGAGCCGCTCTTTCTCTCTTTCTCCCACTTTGATCGAGGAGATGGAGCGCCGTTCGTGCGCGAGCTATGGCACGACGAGGTGCCATAAGTGGCCCGAAACGACCTGGAAACTCGTGGCAAAAGTCACTCATGCACAAATCTCCATAGCACGCCGTTGCGTGCCCCTCGCCTACGCCCCCTTCGGTAGGAATACCTATGTTTACCCCTTTGCCTCCTCCCTCTCCCACGGTATTCGGAATGGCGATAATGATGTTCGCGGTTAAATAAGCCGCGTTGCGTAACGACTACTATACGCCTTAGGCTAAAACCCGCTTAGTACGAGCCGATAATCGCTGCGTGCATGTAGGCTCCCTCTTCCCTTCTTGTCAGAAATATTGGATTATGGACGTGCCTTTTGGAAACTACCATTTGCCACGAAGCTTCGATTGGCACGAAAGCAAAATTGAACGATATCACGATGCTACCGTAATACGTAGCATTTTGATGCAAAAGATTTATTATGTATTTATATAGTAACTGTATATATATATTATGTATTAAAACTATCTTGAAAAAAATGCTTTAATATAGCCAAGATTTTAGTAGGAAATAATAAGAATTATTCATCCAAAGCCTCACATCCTAAGCCTCACTCGGATATTAAGTACATTTAAGTATTAGCCACTAATCTCTTTTGAAATCCTCCATTCTTTAGCGGATAAATTTTTTAAATCAATTTCAAGATGATATTATTTAAAAGTTGAGAGGAGTGCCGCAAAGTAGTTGAATAATATATTACACTTTGCCAAAAGTAAGTTACTATTTCAGAAATGTTATGAAATTCATTTATTACGAAATGTGCTATTGCAATTGTAAAAAGAAGAAATAATATGATTCGGCCTGGAATGTAGGATTACATTCGCCTCGTTTTCCGCGATATTAAAAATGGTTGTATGAATTTTATTTCGGTAAATTCTAATTTATTAGCGTTTTTACATCTATATTTGAAGTGGAAGTCGCAGAAAATTTTTCTCGAATAATGTAGAATACTCATAATAAAATTTACCAGATTTGCTACGTACCGGTAAGATATACGCGTATTCAACCGGAAATTAATATATGACAATAGAAAAGTAATAGTTTGATCAGATACATCTTGTAACCTAAAGGTAAATAAATTTGCCATACTAACAAGGAAATATGAGAACAGTAAAAAAAGTCCCATACTAGCATGTGTATATTCGACGTTGTAGCTTGAATTACCAGCTTCACAGATGTCTTGGATTGAGCGTTGTTTTTTAAGACGGTATAGGAAAAATATAATCTAGGGTGGTACCTACCGTGAACTGTATAGAAATATTCGTTGCGTATCTGGCAATAGTCTATGTTCTTCATAGAAATGCGATAGTAACCGCGATCGTGGACGACGGAAGGCGCGCGGCGCGAGCGGCAACGCGGGCTCGCGCGGCGAGAGGGTTCGGCTCGCGCGGCGAGAGGATTCGGCTCGCGCCCGCTACGCGGCGCATCGCCGGTATATTTTCGCGTGATTAAGATTCAACATCGACCTTTTATCTAGGGCAGCTCGGCAGGGTCTTTACAGCGTTCTGAAGTTCGCTCGTGGCGAACAGCTGACCGCCACAGCCTATAACGGCAAATTATGTCCTTATGTTTTTGACATGACTGCAACAAACGTCTCGTTACTCTCGTTTTTTGTTCATAAGATACACAATCGGACAAGATATAGATGAATCATCCGTCTTTAAATTAACATAGTAAAACGCGCTCTCGAAAGTCCCATACTTTTGATGGAAATATTTACTTCTTCGTATAGTTTTATTCTTTGCTCTCTAAATTTTCCTATACTTTCTTGAAATCTTTAGCATATTATGACTATATCCTAGCCATGCAAGATTAGTATGGTATTTACTTTGTTTGTGTATACTTATATTTCGAGAAAAATTTTCTACATGTATATTTGAAGTGGAAGTCGGATATGAATTCTCCCTTTATCGTCATAGCGGGAAATATAATAGCTATGTGTGCATTGCAGAAAAATGCAGTTGGAAAATATAGGAACGCAATAATGATAAACAAAGATGAACGCATGTTTTCGGGTTTTCTATACCATTCAAATAATGTTCGACAGCAACGGATGTTCTTGATCCAGCTTCTGTGTGATTATCTCAAAATTTGAGTCGATTAATTCGGCAATACGACAAAAAAATATTTACGTCAGAATCATTGGTCTTCATATATTAATGTTATATATTAAATTATCTATACATGTATTTTTTTAATTTAAATTGGCTAAAATCTGAAAAAATATCGAATGTACTAAGCTTATCAAAAATCGATCATAAAAAATCCTCTAAAATTTCTCGTTTCTAGATTATCAATAAAATAAAAATATTTAAAAGAATTTAACGTTTTCTTTTTTTTGCGTTTATGATATTTATAATGTACATGCTAAATTTTTATGTGCCTGTTTCATGTTTTCTTAATTGCGTTTCATCCACGTCGTAGAAAAAACCTCTAATACAGTGAACTCCATTGTATGAGCTTTTATACGTCAACATCATCTGCGCGTTTCGGTACGATCGACTGTTCAGGCAATTATTTTGGTCTCGAAAACGCAAAAGGCTTGCAACTAAGTTGGCGCAGAGAGCGTAATTTCGGGAACGTAACTATCGCCGGGTATCCGTACTTTCCAATTAATTCTGGCATGCTCGTGTTTGCGAGAGTCTAATTTAAATGAATAAATTACATCCGCGCCCTCGTTTAAACGCGGGTCGTTCTATATTTACAGCCACATCAAATACATACATTATCATTACGCCGGAGGAATTAGCTGTGAAAATTACGATTTAAATGCCCGAAGTGCAAATTATGATATAATTCGCTCACGATGAATAATACTATTTGTTCGCGGAATTTGGCAGCAAGCATTTTCTCGCGCGCAAATCCACCGGCAACTGCAGCGCTTTTGCATCGAGTGCGCTCGCCGAAAGATCATAATTCCGCAAATAAGCAATTGTCGTACGCTAAATTGCATGATTAACGGCGCCCCGTTAATTACGAGTGAAACGTTGAGGCGCGCCTTTCCGTGTTCGGATTGAAAATATGATAGACTCTATTATAACGAAAACTCTGTGCGGCTTCAAGTTTTCGCGATCGTAGTTGAAAAATACCTTCAATTGAGGCGTTAAACGCAAGAGCTTCGAGCACCGCATGGGTGGTTCGCGTGGTCACAATGTTATCGCGGATCTCGTGGTCACGTTCTCATGGACGCGTGACTTTGCCTCTGCGCCACGAAAAAAAAATTTGCACGAGCGCTTTTTTTTCTAAAAACAACCGCGCCAGCGATTACGGTAATTTCTGCCAGAAGGTACTTTCCTCGTAAGTCCAATCAAGGTCTGTCGTATCAAAAAGAATGCATCGCCGTTCGCGTTCGAAAATTATATTTTCTTTAATCTCATTGGGATCTCTTTTTATTTTTAAACTAATGATTCAAGACACGTCAAAGTAATACTATAATAATATTCAGTAAAATTGTAATACATAATAAATTCTAAGAAGTAATATAAATACAAGGATTTCAACTGTATATAATTCTAAATTCTATATTTTATATACGTATATATATGTATATATTTCCCACAGAATTGGAAAGTACATTAAGCAGAGGATTCCGCGTAACTGTTGCGCGCGAAGAAAGTAATGTAACCCGAGTTGCACGGCGCTCGTATAGCGCAAACGCACGTGGATTTAAAGGTACTCACCGGTTCACAAGCGTCTGAACTCAAGAGCGTCATAGTAAACATCACGGAAAACCAACCCTAAATACCTGGCAACTATATGTCGCGCGGTGGGTAATGACGAATGGTGCAACAAGATGCAGCCGCGTGAGGCACACGACACGGCGACGCGTGCATGCGCCGCGAGATTGCATAATGACATAATATTCATGGCGGTACGCTTATGCTCGCGACCGAGTAGGTAATAAGGGTTGCAACGGCGGGAACACGAGGTACAACGGCGCGGCGGCGGGGCGAGGGTGATCTTCGCCCTTGATGGGAACCAAGTCGAGGCGGCGGCGGCGGCGACTGAATATTACGCTGGTCGGGAGGGTGGGGAGAGAAGGTGACGGAGGTTAAGGCGCAAGCGGGACAAAGGGATAGAGGGGCGGCGACGGAGGATGCGGAGACGGAGAGCGAGCGAGGCCGACGGACGGCGAACACATTTTTAATTAAGACAGTTTCGAGGCGTAATTAATTTTACTACGGCGCTACCTAACGACCAGCACCCGCCGTTCCTGATGCCGCCACTGCTAGCTTCTTCTTTCCAACTAACACGTCCCCCTCGCCGCGTCTTGCATAACACGCTCCTACGCTCCGAAGTTTCGTGCACTTGACGACGGCGTTACAATTTGCGCGCGAGCGATGAAAATCGTCCCGCTCGTCCAATAATATTTCCACCCGCTCGACAATTTCGAGATAAAGGGTGTTATTTGATCGGAATAATCGCGCGCACAGTCGAAGCACAAATTACGCGTATGACAAATTACGCGCCTTACGAAGTTTTTCGTTAAAAAAGCAACTTCGAAACGTACGTTCTAAGTTCTAATTTTAAAAAATTCTAATTTTATGTAACTCATCTGTCTACCCGCACGGCTCCATTATTAGGTTTCTCATCAAATTTTCGATAGAGAAACACTCTCAGCTCGGACTTCGTCAGAGAATCTGTAATCGTGGTATGCGCGCGATTCCAATAATTAAATTCGTTAAATCGGGAAAGATACGTCAAAAATTCATTCCTTTGTGTTATTTTCTTTGAAATTTTTCCGAGTAAATGTCGTTACCAGACACCCGCGTGGTCAGCGATATTAATGATCGTCTCAAATTTTCTTCTCACGCGTTCGTGTATTGTTTTCCTTTACTTGTATCTCCCGCATTGATCATATTGGTCACAATCTAAACAATATAATTTAAAAAAAATATTTTACTTTATAGCAGTTTTATCAAGTATTGCACTGGTGTTATTCCCGTATAAGGAAAATATAAAGTAACGTAAAATCACATGTTTTTAAAAGACTTAAAAACAAAGAAAATTTCTCGTGGAGAAAATGTTTTTTAGCTAGCAAACTCTAATATATTTATCTGCACAGAGAAATGTAGATAAACGAAAGTCTCTTTTCTCTTTCTCTTTGATAGTTCTCGTAATGTATCTCATATATCTATCTGCACCTATTAATAAAGCATGAACGTTATGCGTCCATTAATAAAGCATGAACGTTCATCAGTTAGCGGGAGTAAATCGATCTTGTTAGTCCTCATAATTTTATTACGGCGAACTGAGCGCAGATAAGACATAACTAGTTGCGGAACAAGCTACATAGATTCAGATTCATCACGGAACATACCTCCATGCTTTTTTTACAACACTGTAAATATTTCACCCATACATCATGCTGGCGTGACTTTTATATCTTCACAACGATGCTATAGCGTGGATAAAAAAGACAGCGTCGGGAAATCGATTAAAGTATAAGGAAGAATAGATGATTCCGATAATCAAATCTAAATTATCGCGGCGAAATCTTCAGTAAATTCCGATTCGTGTCGTCGAATTCGTTATCTTACTTTATTCTTTCGTTAAATCTAACGCGGGTAACCTAGGGTAACCGGGAACGGCGAAACATAAATTATGACACATCGTACGATTCTTCTATCTGCCCTCACACAAGCGGCGAGCTACCCTCTTCCTCGCGCCAAAAATCGGAGGGAAATTTCATCTCGACGCTTATAGTACATTGCGAATTTATGAGTGCCATAGATTATGGAACAAATACATGGAAAATATTACGCGGGAGCATCTCCGATGCTATAATATATTCCAGCACAAGAGGGATCTCTGAATATATCAGTTCAATAATTTTTAATAATACAAAGATGTATTTAATATATGTAATAAATAAAATTGTAATACGATATTTGTGAAAGATATTTCGAAAGATATTGAAAAAAAAGGATACTCGAAATTCATTATTTTGTATTATTTCGGGACAACTTTCGTAAAATTCTACGTTCTCATAACAAAAATATCCCACTAATATAACAATTGCGTATTATGTCACGTTTGTTGCGAAAAACAAAGGAATTATCAGAAAATATAAAAATCGCGTACACACACTAAACACGAAACGATCGATAAAAGCGTCGACGCGCCTTGCGCCTTATCCTTGGCGCTGGCGGCTGCGAGAAGGCAGGGCAATAATCACTTGTTCGCCGGTTTATCTGGCTATTAAAGAAAACGACCTGTTAACCAAGGTATGCACAACGATAGCGACCGCCGTCCAATAAATGTCGCGTTAGCGCGTCAGCCTATAACTTACGCGCCCATTCTGTCATCTTGCCCGCGTAACGTTATTGCCGATTATCTCGTCGTACGGATCAATGTTCAGGATCGTATGTCGTATTCATGTCATTATGCTAAGCAACATGTCAGAGCTACTCTTTCAGAGTTTCATGCAGTTACAGGTGAGAGAATAAAAAATGCGTCATGAGAAAATAAGCATTATATTTATCAAATCTATCACCTATATAGCTTCTAGTCATTAAAGAAAATTAGAAACAAAGTTTCTGCTTAAAATACCAATATGATTACTCCGTAAGCATATGTAACGAATTGTGATATTATATCGCTGCAAAGTATTCAAAAAATACATTATAACTGAATTTAGAATCTAAAATAAAATCTTAATTTTTTTCTCAGTACGTAATCATCTGATTTACATTTTTTCCGGTGTACGAAAAAGCGAAATATAGAATTAATTATAATTAATTCACGGAACAACTCTGTTTAAAGCACAGTTTCACTCACCGCTACAACCCGTGCGAGTAAAGTATATAAATTTCTGCAAAATCGAAACCATGGTTATAGCAGATATAATACGAAACCGAGCGATACGAACAACCGAACAGTAAAAAGAGACGAAGGATTCGTTCGGTGCTCCGTGCCCTGAGCTTGGCTTGGAAAATACGGACGATAAATCACATCCCCGCGCAAATGACAAGCGCAAAAAGCGCCGTGCCCTTTCGCGGCGAGCTGAAGTTAGGATCGCTTGATCGAGAATTGCAGCGGAAGCTGCGGGATCGGGTTCGTGAGATGCTCGCTCGCTCGCTCGCACGCACGCTTTTTGCGGCCACATCGAGGCGTCGTGACGCGCGAAAGCCAGTTTATCACCGCGTTTCGTGACCGCTGCATGTCCTGCGGGCTGCTGCCAGGAGCAAAATACAGCCACCACGCGGCGGGAGTAGTAGAATAGAACCGGCCGGCCAGCCAACCGGAGCTTCTGCGGGATAATATTTAGTATTCCCACGACGTCGACTGTCGTGGCTTATAATATTTCGCGTCATATTAATATTCCAGAGGGACGCCGAGCCGCACCGCGCCGGCCCGTGCACTCGGCATCAGGAGAACGGACAACCAGGACGACCCCCGTGCAGCCGCCACGTCCGCGCAGTGGCGTATGTACACCTCCGCGCAGCATCTCCGTTCAGGGGGGTGAATCAGAAAGCAACCGAGGACTTTTGAATAAGTAAAAAACGACAGCGAATTTATGAGGATGGACAAAAACACGCTTTGATTATTAATGTCAAAACTGCCATTACAATGATATAGGCCAAGAATAAGAACTTCTCTCAAGGCAATATCGAAAAATTCACGAGGGTGAATCGGAAAGCAGCGTGCATGTACTTTTAAATAAATAAAAAAATGAGACATCGGGACAATAAATTTAAAGTAACGAAGAAACGTCTTGATTATCGATACAAAGTTGCCGCGACAGGCAACGTGAGAAGTCATAAAGCGCAAAAGTTTAGAAATCGAAAATCCAGACAAATGAAGAATAAATCCACTTAATCAAAATTGATTAAATTTAATTAACTCACGTAATTTTCGATATTTCACTACTTCAATCTTAGTAAAGAATATCAGACTATTGAATCTTGAAATGTTTTAATGTTAACCATTTGCAAACATTTTAGAATTTAATTTATCACGTTTATATATATATATATATATATATATATAATAAAAATACATTTATTTTACATAAAATATCCAATAAAAAAACATTAAAAGAATAAACTATGATAAAAATTGATTTAAATTCCAAGCTTTTTTATAAAAAAAAAGAGTCGCAGTGAAACCAAATTATCTCCACTGCAAAGATAGCTTTAGGGCCGGACAGCATTCGTTGTGCGAGGTCACCGGAAGATCTATGCCGTGCATCGACCGACAGCGTGTGTAGAGAGGTAGCCGCAAATTACGTACAAAATTTAACGGCGGCGCGTCTCTCCGTTCGTTGCGAGGCAGATTGAGACCGCTCTCTTTTTCGAAACGTTACCGCTCGAACACAAAAACAGATTCAGCCCAATAAAAATCATTCAAACAAGAGGACAAATTAGTTTAGAATTGTTCAACTATTACGTCGTATCTTCCTAATCCCTCTTCTTATAATATTCTACGTATAATTCATAATCAAGTGCGAAAGTTGTGTTTAGATCAAATAAACCTCTCGTAGCTTTGTATCCCTTCCTCCTACGTTTGATACGAAATTTAACGTTGATTCAATTAAAGGAGAAGGCGTATTTAAGCCGTCATCATGAAGCTAGCGTGTGTGTCACATCAATCGCACACCAAGGCTACATCGTCGAGGGGTGCGGTCGCATCCCCGCGCGATTACAACCGCTCCTACCCCCGATTACCGTTGTTCTTCCGTCCCTTCGCCGCTCGCCCCCGCTTCAGACACCTTCGAACAACTCCAAACCCGTGTCGAACGTGTCTCGGGAGCACACGACGATATCGTAACGATGTTAGAGGGCGGATGGGGAAGGGAAGCTTTGACGAGAGACGATCGATGAGAAAGAGAATATACGACAAGGGAGAGAGGGTGGTTAAAGCGGGAGACCGCGGAGCGCGGCGTGCTCGGCGAGAGAACGTCGTTGGATGAAAGAGCGACCGCCGTTCGAGAATGGGACAAGGCACGATTTATTCGATACGGTAAAACGAAACTCGTGGGAACCACAAAAGAATACAGGCGCATATATGTAAGATGTATACGCACGCAGATGCATATGTATGTGACGTTTAAGCACTTGACAACCATGTTCTGATTGTGAGTCCAGATACAAGGAAACTCTGCTTTGAACGATTTTTCCGAACCTGACTCGAGCGAAATTTTATTAAAATTTTACATCAATGCTGCTGTTATTGACACAAACTCCCTGGTAAATAATACAATATATTGTTATTTGTTCTATATATTTGTTCATATGGTTACAGAAATAAAACCAGAAATGGCGGGGCGAAAAAATAGGATAAGTGAAGACATGTAAAAGGGGGACAAATGTATGAAGCACAAGGGAGGCAAAGCGACGGTGAAAGAGAGCGCGGCGTAAGGTTAAAGAGCCAGAGGGCGAAAACCGGCGCGGTAGGGCTGTCTTCTCGCGGTAGACGAAGCCATTTACGGCCACGTAAGCGGTTTTCATTGTCTATGAGGTATAATGGAGTAATCTCGCTGTGATGCGCCACTACCGAGGCCGATATTCAAATTGCGCGTCTCTTACGTATGTGTATATACCGGCCACCGTCGTACACCGGGGGTCTTCCGGTCAACAGCGAGAGCCAACACCGTCGTCGATATCGTAGACCAAACTCCCCGCAGTTTGCGCGATATGAGGCGGACCCCCGACACGATGCAACTACTTTCATGAATTTCATAATGCAACCCGGAGCATTGTGTTGCGCTACATCGCGACGCACGATACGAAAACTGTCCAATCTACAGTGGTGGCCAAGATTTTATGTTTATTAACCCTTAACCGGCCTCGTAAAATGGAATCTCGTTTACTGCTTGAAATTCTGGCAGAGCTCATTGCATTGCGGAAGTACACGATGAAAACACAAAAGACTTGTTTAAGTCTAATCGACGTTTTCTTTAAAATTATTAGAGCTAAGAAAATTGATTTTTTTTTACATAATATCCAATTAATTCGAAATAAATACACAATTTTCAAACATAAAATTTTTAACCAGCTGCTTTTAAACCTTAAATTTTACAAAACGCTTAATTTCATACATGACGTGATGAATATCGCTTTGAATGATATTTTATCGTTTTGAAAAATCTAAATGGAAAATCGTCCATCTGGTTCTATCTACGCCTTAATTCCTTTTAATTACCCAGCCGCGCCTAAATTCCCGCATTAATCGTCGCGCGCATTTCCGAATAAACAAATATCATACCTATCTGTCTTCATTAAACTCTTCGAAATACTTCAGCATGATTAAACGCTCCGAAATGCGAGCTTCTTGTTACGATCCTGCGAGCTCGTGGTTTACCCGTAAATGTACGCGTTAACGCACACACCGGCGGCACCGGCACACCCGCGCGCCACGTGTGTAACGCACACGTCCGCGCGTTATGCCCGCGCGCTTGCTCGCTCGCGAGCGTGTACGCGATGGTTACGGCGATATATCATCGCACGTCCAGAGTCATAACGTGACGCGCAACACGCGGGCGCATCAGTCATTTAGCCGCAAATGGAATCTGCTTCCTTCCTCCCGCCGCATTTCCGCGCCTTGTACACACAGTATTTTGCACGACCGCGCGCGGCCATTGTGCGCCACGCTCACCGTGTACGGAGAAACCGCGCTCGTTTGTGCGAGGATGACGCGACGAAATTCTCGCGCATGAAGGGGACGCGCGGACGAAATTTCGAAAATGCCGCGATAGATTAAAGAGACTGACAAAACGAAGGGCGCGCGAAACATATGCAGATATTCGTGGCTAAACGGTCACCACCGACTTATTGCGATCGCCAATATTAATCTTCGTATTGACTACCTCGGGAAGAAAAGAGGAGAATTAAACTTGGAAACACTCATGGGGTGACACGGTCGCCCTCGCGCTTGCTTTCGACAGCTATATAAAAAAGATTTGATGAACGATTATGATCAAACTTCGAATGCTTTTATGATCAATTACGACAGTCAATTAACATTTTAACTATTGTGTATCATTTTTTATATATTTTTGCACAGAATGTATAAAAATTAGAGAATTAAGAAAATGAATAATTATAAAATTAATAGTTTTCTTGCTATTAGATATTTCTTTTCTAAGTCTAAGTAATCTAGAGTCACAGAAATATTCATAAAAGACTTGTTTCAAAGCTGCACTATATTATATTATACGAATGATTGTTACTATTATATAAAGAAATCGGAGAATATGTGCCAACATTGCATTTTCGTTTCCATCGATCGGGAGCGCACTCGAAATGAATTGTCTGGACACTCAATATCTTCATCAAATTCCAGCTATTTTTGCATGGCCAAAAATCGTTACGAAGCGAACCATTATATGGTTTCTCGTCTATCTCTCTCTGTCATTCCAATGGGATAACTCATCTGAATATATTATACGTATTCTGCCATGGAAAAGGCGAATCAACTAAATAAAATAATCGAATAATTTTACTTAATATACTATTGATATATAATAAATAGAAAAATTAGAAAAACGCGAAATGAGAAACTATAACAAACAGTATTACAGCTTCAAAATTGTATTACATAAAAGTGTGTCGTAATTAAATAAATTGTCTTGTTGTGTGCCAAGTAGTGTTAACTTGTATTCCTACATAAAATATTAGAAAAGATAATATATTCTAACCATTTTATTTTTTAATATATTTTTTTGTTTTTAAATAATGGTTCGTGGCGCGAAATTCCAATTTGCTGGACTTCAGATTCATCGTAGAATGACAAGAGGCGAAGCACTGCAGAAAATCGCGATGTTCAAAAAAGTCACAGGATGACGCGCGAGACATACACGATGCCCGATGCAATCTTACGGCGAACGTCAGAACGGATGCCTGGCAGCACCTGCGTCTCCGTAAGAGCCGGCACCTGCGATACTTCTCCTTTTTCTTCCTCGCCCGCCCGTCTTTTCTTCACCGCTTAATGGACTTTAATGAGTCCCGGGGTATGAGCGCCCGACGAACGAGGGAAAGGTGGTGGGACGACAGACGCGCGAGCCGTCACCGCCGCGCCGCCGCGGTTAAATTAGAAAACTCTCGGGACCCCTGAGGGACCGAGGGGAAATATTTAAATTAGGTGAACGCCCTACGTCATGCCGTATCCTTAATGAGTTGGATGAGGGATCGACATTTTTCGGCGATCCCCTCAACGAGGTCTGCGCGTTCCCCACATTCCACCTCGTCCTTCCTTTTCCATCTCGTACACCCTCGAGCAGGTGCGAAACCGGTATTTATTCTGGATTGTATGAACCGAGGATCGTTTGCCATCTCATAATGATGCATGATCGTACGCTTATACTTTAAAATCTCGTCAGCTAAGATTACAAAAGGGGCCCCAGCATAATCAGACGAAAAGACTAATTCAAGCCTTTAAAAAAAATTTGAAAGTATTATATGATCCGCGATGGTTGTACATTTTGGGTGCGTTCCTTTTGGGCGCTCACGCGCTGTAAGCATCATTCTATCTTCGTTGCACATTGAATATCAAACGAAGATAGAGCGATGCTTACAGCGCGTGAGCGCCCAAAAGGAACGCACCCTTTATACATATGTCATGAGATTAGAATTTGGAGAAAATTAATGAAGAAGAAACGCACACACACATTTTCCCATTTATTATACTAATGATACCTACTTCAATTTAAATAATGCTTAATCATATATGTTGTAAAAGATCACATTTCTTTTCTGTATTATTTTGTAATAGATAAAATATTGTTTAGTTTTTGAACCTCGTATTTTTCAAGTTTTTGAATATCTAAATGATTTATTTAATACAGCGAACATTTGCTATTCGTAATAATTTACGCCATTAATATTAAGTGGTCTATTTTTGTTGGTCAACTAAAGCAGCGGTTATTGAATTAACACGTAGATATATAATTCCTATCCTGTGTGTATGTACGTAATAATGCGGACCTCCCAACAGCATCCTGGCTGATTAATACTACACTGCCTGCCTTCTCTCTTCGTGAATATTGCTACAACGGCGTTACAGTAATTATTATTACAGATCGTTGAATTATTCCCCAATAATTAGACCCGTTACGTTATTATATCAATATAATTCCGGCTGTCGCGTATGCGACACATAATGAAGCCCGTCGTGAAATACAGTTTACATATCAGTGCCTGATTCAAAGTGTAAACTCGTTCTCATATAAAAGGAGCTGGCGGCTCTTTGCAAGGCTCAAACGTAATGAAGCGCCTTCACTTGTCCTATCTTAGATTATATAGAAGAGCAAGAACGACGATTTTCTTCTAGTAACATCAGCAAGTTAAAAAGTTCATAATATGCATATGTCAATCATTTTAAACTTAAATAAAAAATTATTTTCTATAATAATTATCAATATCACCAAACAAATAATAAGGCTGACGTCAAGAGATTTTATTTTAGAGATAGATGTGCAAAACACACATATCTAAACAATTGCTAAAATAAAAATTAAATAAAGGTTGTTTTCGGAAATAAAGCGGATGGAACGTCACGCTCTAATTTAATTTAAAAAATCGCACACGTTGAAACAATATATTTATCAATCATAAATAATATGATGGAAAAAGAGAAAAAAGGCGAAACTCGGCGTAACCTACACAATCATCTGCCTACCTGGGGAACTTTCGTGCCCGTCTAAATTTCAATTAAGCAGTCGTATCTCCTTCGCCCTCGGTAGTGTCGAATACCTGACACCGGTGTCGTTTCATAACAACTGCTTTAGAAACTCACTTTAAGTAAGACCCTCTTCGCACCCTAGAAAGGTGAATCCACAATAAAGAGACAAGAAGCGATCTCACACGATCAGACTTCATAAGCGAGAGCGGAACGTCTACGAGCTCTCGAGAAATATATATAAGCAAACTCGTTGCCGCTCCTGCGGATCGCGAGAACGTTTCGCTCTTGAACCCTAAGCTAAAAGTCGGGAGTGATGCGCCTATCGCTAACGCACGGCGCGACCCTCGCCACTCTCACCGCTACTTTATATTCGTCTGAAATCGTGAATATTTAATCGCAAAAGCAGCAACGATCCACTTTCTCTAAGAGTTAATCGCGCCGGGACGCGCGATAAATACGCACCGGCTGAATCCGAAATCGACACGGCGCGGCGGCGCCCTATATCTCTCTTCGAGAGAAGTTTTCGGAAAGATTCCATCTGACGCGCAGTGAATCTCCGAGACTGAGAGAAGCAGCTCGCTGCATACGCTATCGGATAAAAATGTGCGAGGGGAAGAAAGGAAGGAGAGAGAGAGAGAAACTGCAGTTTTCCGATATGAAATATTTTCTGTCAGAAATAAGTGAATTAAGGGAAATCCTGTCTGTGCGCAAAATTAGATTTCCTAATCTCTGAATTCGAGAATTGGCATTTATAATTATTATTATTTTTGTTTTTCGTGCTAAAAAAAATAGTATATATTATATATAGATAGATTATATTAATACAAAAGATAATTCCTTTTCTTTTAAACGGATTTCTGATAGAAAAATACAACTTTTATTACTCCAATAAAAACATAAAGAAAAGATATGATAAACTAAATTCCTATATATTTTTTTGGAATCTAACTTTATCGTTGCGAACGCTATACCATTTTACTGCATATATGCTTTTATCCATGCGAATCTATTTTAAAGTTTAAATTAATCCCGTGGGCCCGCGTGGGTATAGATTAAAATCCAATTACATATATCATTTTTAATTTTTTAAATCTTTTCTAAGTGATATATCTAAAGTCAGGGGAAAATATATACAGCATAATTAAAATCATGAGATAATCAATCAATTTAAATAAAGCTCGGAGCGTCAAGAAGAGAACACAGTTTTCATATCTACATTTAAAATTTAGCTTTTGTTTGTAGAATCTTTCATCAATTTTTCGACAAACAAAGAGACTGTCCTTGTCAGAAATATAATAGAAAAAAGTATCGGAAAACCTAATGCGACGTATGATCACGTCGTAAAGAGAATATCTCCGATTCGAGTGCGAACGACGCCGAGGACGAGATCTCGCAGTTACATAACGTTACACGAAAGTTACGCGACATCATGTGAAAGGACTTTTCGTTTTTCACATTTTTCATCGTTTTCCCGTGGTGCGCGACGCCGAGATACGAAATTATAGTGAAAAAGGGGACGCCCGGATGTAACACGTCGAACTGTCATCACGAGGACGTCTCGCGCGAGTGAATCGTTCCAACTAAAACCAGGCGACATGTCTATTTGCGTCGCTGCTGGCATATATCATCTATCGAATGAGAACGACGGAAGTTGTGCAAAAGGACCGCTCCGGGCACGCGCCGCTGGGAGACAATTAAAAAAAAATCCGTATTTAGTAACATGTGCGATTTCGAACAGATCGAACGCACAAACAGTGAAATTTGCAGTGCGAGAGAGAAAATAAAAAAACTGCTATGGAGCGCGTGGTGCGTATTCTAAAAATTTTTTCGAGCGTATTTGACCCTTCAACAAACAACGCATCTAAGATTTCACGCATTGCATTTTTATCCAACAATAGCGAATTGAAATATAATAAATCTTTACGCGAATGCAGGAATCGCAGATCAATTTTCTTCCGCGCACGACTGCGAAAATCCTTCGACACGTCATTTACAGTACACCGCAGCAGCGCGATATACTTGCATAGGAGAAATGAACTCTTCCGACGAGAGACGCCAGGAAATTTCGGTTCGCCGAATAATCCTATAGATACGAAAGAAGGCGGAGAAAAAAGAGAAAGAAAGGGATAGAGAAAGAAAAAAACGACGGAAGACGGTATCAAAGGCGGAAGTGCATGCAACGAACGAACGAACAAACGCGCGCGAGCGCATACCTTTATCAGCCTCCAGAGGCACGTGGCCGCCGGTACGGGTCGAGAACGACACCGGATATAAGCGTCGGATAAGAAAGTTACGCGGCGCTATGAAAAATGCAACGGGCGAGTTATCGTCGACGTGAATTTTTCATCGGTGCGAGTCAAGTCCTGGTCGCGGGAGCTACTCGCGAGATTCTCGTCCTCGGTCCCCTCCTTCCTCCCATCCTTCCACGTCGGTCGGTCCTTTCCTCTGCCCACCGTCAAACGGGATGTAACAAGCATCAGGCGTAAGAAGTTCTGGTCTGACCGTCGGTGAAATCGTCCACGGTGAGCGATGCCAACTTTCGTAGCTTCGAGAAACAGCTGCATGCATAATGCACGCGTATACCGCAGCAATGTTATTATAAAGCTAGAGAAACATGCTCTTTCCAATAACCGTTAATCTCTTCAGGGACAGTTTTATTTAATTGTAACGAAGAAAAAAAGAAAATAAATTTGTTACAGCAGTATAAAGATAGATTTGAAATAAAATACGATGCATTTTAGTTCGGAAAATTGCATGCACGAATCATTTTTTAAAAGAAAATTTCACGAAAGCATTTGTATTGCATGTGTTTTTAAAGAGATATTAATAATTTCCAATTCGATGTTTGATGAGTACACTGTGCTAATATTAAAATTTGTAAAATATTAAAATATTAACTTGCAAATAAAATGTGGAAAATGAAACCCAAAGCTTTCTGTAATAATTAATCAATTAATATTGACAAGAGATATTAAAATATCGATCTTGCATATTATGCTAAGAATAATAAATATATTTCAAATAATTTTCTTCATTTCTATATAATAATCAGTTAAATACAATTACTGTATTTAATATTCTGTAATAAATATTCAGTCGGTATATACAGTATCAATTACGGTATTTAACTGATTATATAGAAAAACGTTTTATATTGCACACAATTTTTACGTTTATCGTCATTTCGAAAAATATTGTGGAAAGTTAAATTTTTGCTCGTATACTATTTGGCAACAGCAGCATAAAATTACTTCTAAACTTAAATGAGCATACGTCATAAGATCGCAACCACCTGTCATTTTTACATCATATTCGCACACTGGTTTTCCTTAACGCGGGATATTTCTCTGCCACGAGCCTAGGAACCTAGTTTCCAAAGTGTTGCCTCAGCGAGAGTGCTGCGAAATTCTTCGCAGAACTATGCAGACGGTGGTGGTCCGTCGCGGAGAAATAAGACGCGGCGCCTAATAAAGTTCCGGTACAGCCGAATGTTTTCCCCGGAAGATGTCTTCGACCCGACCCTCGTCACGAGTATCCCCACCGAGAAATAATCACGCGCTTAGGGGGCACCGTAAATCTGCTTCTACCATTGTTGCGAACCATTGTTGTGGATGCGAACGCGGTCGCATCCACAATACAGCATCGTATCACGTTTTTATACGGCCTCTATAAACACAGATACACGGTTCCATTTATCGCCGCGGTTCAATTGTAGTTCAAATTTTTATTTACTAAAATTATTTTACGTTTGTTTCTAGTGTCTGAAACGCTTCCAAAAGAACTGTTTTGATACCAATTAAAAGTATGATTTTTTTTATATTTAGAATCTTTGACAAACAATTTGTACACTTGAAAAAGTCCCGTATTTATAAAAACAAATCGACATTAATAAAAGATAGTAAAAACAATCATTAATTCCAATGTTTCTTCATTTTAATCTCATTTGCTGCTAATACAAATATACAGAATATATAATTAAACCATTATAATTATTTCTTTAAAATGTCAAAAACATTAACATTATTGGCAAAAAAGCAGTGTCCGCAATTATTAATAAAAAAATAATAATTAATAAAATTTAAGTATTTTCGTCTCGCATCTGATGTTATCGTGCTGAAAAATTCTCGCGGCGGCGCGCTACACGACAGTCGCATATAACGTAACAAGAAGAGATATCTCTCTCGCGAACGAAATGTCTTGCAATCTTTTTTCAAACGTTCCCTCCGAAGTCCGTGGACCTAATCGCGCCCAGATATACGCTACTTTCGGAAGGATAGTCACGATTCCGGAGCGAGATTTGTCCCGAGAGTAGGAGATTGGAAGCGAGAGAGATGAGTCACGGAAACGGAGATACGAGTTTCGAGAGGCAGATAGGAGAAATTCCATGGGGCGTGGACGGGATAAGTTATCCTCGCGTTTCCGCGTGCTCGTGTGCGCGCCGACATTATTTCGTATCTTGCAGGACACTTCGGGCAATGAGGACGTCCTGCCCGGTACGCCGCCGGAATCCATAACGAGGTCTTATCAGTCTTAGTCCGCCTTTCTTCCTTTTTCTCGCGTCTCGCGTCCGATCCGTTTCTTTCCCTCATGCGCTCCTTCACCGTGAAGGACTCTAATGTTATCCTCTTTGTCCCTCTAGAATTCCCCCGTCCGAAATGGAGTCCTGCTACTGACGCTACTCCACGTTCGCGCTTTTGTCTGACGTTTATACCCGCGAGTATTTACCCCGCTGCACGTCACGAAACGCATGCGCGTTGCTTCGAATTAAAATCACAAATGTGAAAGGTTATATTTGTTTTATTCTTTTATGTAAAAAAAAATAAAGGATATTCTTGTTTTTATGCCTAGATTCTATTTTTATGATATCTTATAATCAGTCATAATCCAAAAAGAAGATACTAAAAACTAACGTATTTCTCTTTCTTTCTTTCTTAAAAAATTCTACCTTAAAAGTAGTTTAAAAATAAAAATATAGCTGGAGAAAAAAATAAAAATGAAAATTTAAGTCTCACTTCAGTACCTCTTTCTGCCACTTTTTACAGGAACGAAACGATACGGTTTGCTGAGTTTGCTCTTGCTTAGCGAAGTCGCTAAGATACGCGATCGAAAGCATAAGATGGTGTCGATTCAATGGTATAAACGAAGCAGCGTCTTAGCAACGTTCCATTCCAAAGAACATCGGGGCGCGAGTAAAAAGTCAAAAGGTCGATTGGCATCAATTAATCGAAACATTCGATTTGCCGTCGTTTCCGCCAAACTACCGACGAAACTACAATACAACGCGGCCGCTTTATAGCGCTCCGAGCGCTAATAACGAACCCGGGCGAGCGATTACACGGCGTGATTTCGCGCAGATTGGACGAGTGATTAATTCTCGCGGCCAATCCGGCCGCGTCGTCCTCTGTGGATTCGTCGTCGGCGGCAGAAAATCCACCCCTTCGGGAGAAGATACTTTAATCCCGCAGCAACGGTCGGGAACGTTTATTAATTCGTACGTCGGCTTTCCCGAGGAGGAAGGTGAAAGGGCATCGAGAGGAGTCGCGGGACCGAGAGGAAAACAGAGACGTAAAAAAATCACCCTACAGTTATCGTCATCATCATGTGGCTCGTTTCGCGGTAAGCGGCATCCCGCCATGGGGAGAGGGAAAAAAACGAGGCGAAATTTTGCATACGACCGCATCACTTTTTATCGAGCGCGACATTATGCGCGTTTTCCAACAAACGACATAAGTCGACACAAATGTCGTTCTGTCTTTGTTACTCATTGAATGCTAAAAAAAGATAGAACGACGTTTGTGTCGACTTGTGTCGCTTGTTGGAAAACGCACTATAGTTCTCTCCAAGGTTCTACTGAGAGTAGGACAATGTCGATTGATTCTTTAGAAGTGACTCGATGGAGCTTCCTTTTAATTCATAAGCATTCGCGTATGGTGTACCGCGAATTACTTCTGTGACCGAGAGAGTAATAAAAGCGAAAAGTTGAATCAGAGAGAAATATAAAGTCGTAAAATAATATTGAAGATATTTTTATAATATTTCAATAGCATCTTTAATTTAATAAATATTTAATAGATATTTAATTTTATATACTGTTATTCCGAGTAACTTTAAATTGAAATTATTATTATTTTTCACTATTTATAAAAAAAATAAACCAACGTCTTTTCATCTACAAATCTTTTAAACATTTTGAATCTTTCCTCAAAGAAAATGTTGAACTGTTAATAGTGCTCGAGTTACAAGTGATGAACTTTCGAAGGTGCAAGTAGAAAATCTTATTCTTCCATTAGTTGCAAATGCACTTTACCTTAATTAAGAATCTTACTTTGAAAGTCAGTTGCCAGGGGACTTAATATCGCAAATTAAAAAGTTGCGCAAGCAGCTAATATCCGTAATCAAATTTTCATCGCAAGAGAAGAGATCAACTCCAAGCTGCTAGCAGAGATTTACAGGTGAAAAGAATGACGATAGCCGCGCGCTCTGTATGGTAATTCTTTCATCCCCGATGTCGCCGGTCCCCAGAAGCGCCCGGTATTCGCGTTCGTAGACAAAATATATACGTTCGCGATTATACGCACTAACAACAGAACGGAGGACAAAAGGGGTGGGTAGAGCGAACAGGGGCTATTCTTCTGCATTGATTAATGCGCCCCATGGAGCTCGAAACAGTTTCGCGACCCTTCCTTTCTCTCTCTCTCTCACTCTCTCGCCCTCCCCCCTCTCTCTCTTGCTCTCGCTCTTGCTAGACAGGTCGACTCGCATCCGCGACGAGACTCATCTCCGATTTTATGCCTCGTTTGAGGGCACGTCCCAGCAGCCCTTCCCCCAAGACACCCTCGACGACGCGGCAACGATCCCGACCCTCCGACGACGACGACGACGAGGGACAACGATGGAGCGGCACGAAAATCACAGACCACGGGATTCGCCGTGCGGAGAACGGTCTATTTGGTATTTAAATAAGCGTACGCGGCCATGCACCCGCGCAGTCATCGCACGGGGAACCGTATGGGTCTATAAGTCGAACCAATGTCTTTTTCTAGGGTTTACAGAGAGAAGAGAGAATGTACATGACGTTGCGAAGGTTACGATCGATCGGGGCCGCTCAAGGCTGCCGGTGAGATTTTCTGTTTTACGGCAACGGCAGAGGGGAACCCCTTTCCAAAGATATTTTGGCGAAGGTATATTGGAGTAAGGCGAGAACATCTTTACGCGCGAGTACCGCCCACAAGTTCTCAAGCGTAGCTGTTTTGGCAGAAAAATCGTTTTCGAACAGAGCGGTACGACCGTTAATTTCCCTTATACTAATAATTCAACAATATATTTTCATTAACTAGCAAAATTTTCACACTTCATAGTGACGAAACATTTTGTATATTAAATATTTTATTTACTTACTTTACTCGCTACTTTTCTCAACTACGCACGAAAATAGACGTGTACTCAAATTAAGTAATCATTTTATATTATTTTATTAGCGTTACAGGCATTACTGGAAGACCGAAAAGCCGTATTCATCGTCGTCTCATCTCCCTTAAGTCTCTTGATATCGCTTTAAACGATATTCACCGCGTCTTAATCCATAGTTATCTCGGACAACGCGGCGAATCCTTGAAAACAAAGTTGTCGGATCTCCCAGCAAGAACTCCGAAGGTACAATAACATGCTCCCGTATTAAACGCGGCTAAAGTATGAGGACATCAACTCCGCGCTCCGCAAGCTTCATATACCTCGACGTGTATACGTATCATTCTCGAGGGAAGTTTGGACACCAGAGGAAGGAAGGGAAGGAAGCAAGAATAAGACGTACACTTGTATCTGCTCGCCGAATTCCTGCTTCCGACGAGCGGACATTTATCTAGCCTCGTATTCGAGCGCGCGTGAGCATCGAGCCAAGAATTTCCCGTTTCTTTTGCAACTTCCTTCATAAATTCGTAATTAATTCAACCAACAATAATGAGCGGAATGTACACTTATATCCCCCTCTCGGTTCCCCCTTTCGAGAGAAGAAGGAACGACAGTAGCGACGGTAATATCTGTCGCACCGGTTCTATGACGCGCCGGCTCTATAGGCAAGCGAGGAAAATTATAGGTTTGTTATTGTGTACTTTCCTCCCCGGCTTTTCATCCTCGATCATTTATTTACGCAGAGCGACACTCGATTCCATGAACCGATCGAGTTTTTCCCACAGAAATGGCGCTCTCTTATTATCTCAGCATCAGCAATGTTACAGTTTTAACCGATACGGATACAGTCAGTCGCAATGAGAGTGATATTCAATACTGCCATTAAATTGTAAATTATATAAAAATGTCATTAGAGCTATAAACATAAAATTAATAATTTACGCCAAAATTGTTATTAATGAAACGTTCAGAAAATAAATAATAAATATACATCATTACTAAAATAATACGCGCACGTTATAAAATGATAATATGAGTGTCGTCGAGCGTGTAATCGAGATTTTTTTATAATATTGTTATACATGTAATTACAAAATATAAAAATTTTTTTAATTAAATTCTCTCTCCTTATTTAAAATATTAACACAAAAGCCAGTGATTTACACCAGTTAATCCAAATTTTGCTGTGTTTTCAAGCTATAAACGCTCACTTTTTGTTAAAAACAAAGATAAAATTCAACATTCACAATAAAATAAAAAATTAATTCAAAAATAAATGAAACGATCTGGGATTATTGTGTTAAAAAAACAGAACAGTGCATGGCAATAACAATGGCTGCAATTCATCTTTGTCGTTTAATACACTATAAACATTGAACAAAGCAAACTGCCTGTTAAAGAGTTAACACGGTCGACGGATCATCTTTGAGAATATAAAGAGACTCTCCGAAATATATTAGAGACAGTCCGCGTCGGTCGTCCGTCCGGTATGTCGGGGGCATAAATTATACCAGAATGGAGAATGTACCCGCACGAGTTCTCTCGTTTGACGACTGCTCGCTTTGTCCGTTTCGTCGGCGCATTTCTAACATTAGACCCTTTAAAGACGATTAATTTTTCGACAATGGAAATAAACGCGTTTCCCGACGCACGATTTTCATTAGTGTGCGTCAAGAGATTTTTCAGGACGTTGAACCTGGACAAATACAGGTTTTCGGGTATCATCTTGCTTGCGATCGCGAATTATAAAATACATATAAAGAATACGAAAAACCATGTGTAAAATTTCGACGTGTATACGTTTTCGATGTGTAAAAACTCGTTCGGCGTTAAAAGTTTCGATTAATTACGTTCGTTATTATTGGGACCGAAAAGCATGCTTAAACTCGTGCGCATAATGAATAACGATATATTGCGTGACTGGTGTTGGAAATTAAAAGCGCAAATTTGAAAAAGATATATGAATACAAAAATATATTCGCGAAGTGAATAGCAGAAAAATATTAGCCGTCATTAATTATGAATTTCAACGATTTATATATGTTAATGTTGTCATATGTATATATAATTTCTGCACATCGCCAAAAATTAAAACGCAAAATAATTTATACTAAAAATTAAAAATACGTTAAAATATATAGCACATACAATTCATTAAAAAGAAAAAAATGCGAACAACTCCCAAATAATTGTGGATTCTACTGTTGTATCCAAGATAATTAATCATAATAAAATAACAGAAATAGTGTTAATAACAAAACTAATATTAAGATAATTAACAAACAACTTGACGTGATGTCTTGTTAAATGAAATTTCGATATCAATATTCCTCTAAACTAGTTTTGCAGTTCTTTAAGTGCTATAGTATAATGTCAACACACCACAGAACACTAACAGCCGAGTTATTCGAGAGGAGATTACGGCGAGAAGTTAATTAGCGCGATTGACTCGCGTCGCTAAGTACCACCGCGATCGTGGGCGGTTTCGGAGCACGCGACGTTCGCGCGAATACCTCGCGATCAACGAATCTAATGAGAGAGCGGGGTAAGCGAGCGTTGCAACGAAGCCGTGGTGTTAAATTAGCAGTGTCGGCAATTTGGTCAGCGGCCAAGCGTTTAATTTACAAGCGCGATAATTCAGACGTATAATCTCCGAAAGTCGACGATGGGAGAGCCTGCGGGGGGCGTTTTCGACGACGAAAGCTCACTCTCGCTCGCTTCTGAATTCGGTCCGAGAATGCCGCGCGATATAAATAATAGATAACTAATACAGACGAAGTGACAAAAAGAAGAGAAGCATTTTTCCTTACTTGTACGACGACGAGGCGTGGAGACAATCAGTTGTCCACACACCGGCAGCGTTACTTGTTCGTCACAGAACACACCGAGAGAGCAGAGAACACCAAAGAGAGCGGAGAACAGACAACGTCACGTGTCACTGAACCGCCACTTATACAAGTTTACACCGGCCGGTCGTACCCCGGCGACCCTGCTGCAGATTCTCGTCGCGGGTGATCCCTGTCCTTGCCCAAGGAAAAACAATATCGCTTTCCGGGAACAGACTTCCGGGCAAGTAGACGAGCACTAAAGCCGTTATCCTTTTCCAGGGAGACGGGTTCCAGCTATGCCGCACACCTCGAGACGTCGCGTCGTGAGAGGATACACCCGTCGACGAGCGCCGTCCTCTTGAACGCGCGCGCGTTTTTTCCGCGTTGCTCGCGGAAGAGGCGCGCGTACTTCCGCTTTCTCCGGACCGAGAGGAACGAGGAGGAAGAAGGCAGGGGAACAAAAGGAGAGAGAGCTTACGCGTTCGCGAGAGAGGGAGAGAGAGAGGAACGACCGACGCGGCGACGGCGGCGGCAGCGGCAGCGGCGGCGACGTCGACGACGACGACGACGGTCGCGTGGTATCGATTCGTGGCCGTGGAAAGCCGGCGGCGAGGCGGCCCAGAGAGAGCTTTTTCTTCGCTTTCTCTCCCTCCCTCCCCCGTGTATCCCCCTTTTCCTTTCCCCCGCGAACAACACGTTTAAATATCCCGTTTACGCTTCGAGTGAGCGAACGTACGCGCGCTCCGTTCGCGCTCCGAGGGGGGTGTACCGCGTGTAATACGAGATCGTTTCGGAGTACTCTACTCCCTCCTCTCCCGTCCCCGTGCGTGTATTTAAATTTATGCGTTTGTGCGAGCACACAGATCGGCGGTAACTGGGACTCGGAGTGTACGAATACGGGCGCGAACGAGGAGCGAGGAAGGGTCACAACAACGCGTGCGTACGGTTGGTGTGTGTACGTAACACGGAAGACGAACGCGTCTCGCTCGAACGTCCGGGTCGGACTGAGCGGTGGGGCGTTCGACAGGCCCGCGTTACTCGCTCGAGGTACCGTCTCCCCCCACCCGGAGGAGCCACGCTTCGGCTTTCCCACCCTTGTCGCGCGCGACCTACCTCCCCTCACGGCACCGTTCGTTCTTCTGCCCTACCGCGCCCAGTGCCGTACTCCGGGCTGGATCTTCGGATCCCGCGAACCAACATCCCTTGATTGCAGCTGATCTTCTCATCGTAAATTGGTAGATGTGAATATAATTGCAATTTAAATCGTACAAATTATATATGACAGTTATTTTTATATATTTTTCCTCCTCTTCTTCCTCGCTTTCTAAATTAATCGTATAAGTTTTGAATTACCGATAAATTCAGTTACGGATAAATTAAACATTTAAATTGTTGACAAACGAGAAGAGAATCGACAATGAAATTTTTTAAATAAATCTGTGCACTGTAAAAAATGTACAGAAGAATGTTCCCGCAAAAAATGGTTTGTCTCGATATATTCAATAAAACTAATAAATTTTATTGAAACAATTGTAAATATCTTGCGTATACATTTATATTATGTTATGCTCCAGCTTTAAACAGTAAACTTGTCAATTAAAACAAAAAATTTAAAAATGTTTAAGATTTATCCATAACTAAATTTATCGGTAATTCAAAACTTATACGATTAATTTGGAAAGCGAGGAAGAAGAGGAAAAATGTACCAAAATAACTGCATTATTTGTACAATATAAAAATATCTCTCGTAAACAAAGATCGATTAAATTTCATTTTTTGAAATATCTTTAACATCAAATTCTCCTCGAAATTTTGTAAAAATAAATTTTAAGTAAATTAAATGATAATACTGGCTTTTTTCTTTTTTTTTTAAGAGATATCACCCAACGGTACAGATTATTATAGCGGTAGCAGATATAAATATTATTCCCTATTATCAGTTATTTCTATAAATGGGGGGATTCTATCATGCGTTTGTTATGTTTGTGAAACCGGCGGAAATAGATAAATAATAATGTTAATCGATTACATGCGCGATAAAAGCTGTTGCGTAAGCGTGAGCGTATACTTGTGTATACATTTACGTATTTACTATCTCTATTTACCATGTTAAATTATTACCTCTCATGAAAGTTTATCCATCCGCGAGATGAAAATTTTAATAGATGGCTTTTAACATTTTTATCTAATTTTTCATTTTTTATTTGTGTTAGGCGCTAAATTGCTTCAAAAATGTATTCCTAAAAGTCGGGGAATTATAAAAAAACGTTACATAAAAAAATAATTTTGCAGTTTCCAACAAGGTTTTCCAATATCGCTGCACACATCTAACACGAACATCAAGATTTATTCATTTGACATGTAGAAATCGTATGACCAAACGCGTTGCAAGGCATCTTTTACGATAAAAAAGGTTTTTTTGAAAATAACTATTTATAGTGTTCAGTAAAGTTATTTCTTTTTTAAATTAAGAATACTAAAAAAAGGCGATAGATTAAAAAAAAATACGACGAATACCGCTCTATTTTACAGAACTAAATTTGACCCCGAAGCTATAAAAATCGCGAGTTAAGAGAAGATTACGCTACGAAATGATGTTATACTAAAAGGGCTCAAAACTCTCTGTCGGCACATTGTCGCGGTAGGGTTTTAAATGTCAGGCACAAATGTGTTACACCTTATTATGTGCGCTTTTGGTTTTCTCGATGTTCCCCGCGCGGGAAAGGGAACTATCAGCGTCCGATATGGGCAAGATATCGAGATAGCTCGAGAAAGCATCCCGCTTTCCCTCGAAAACGTTACCCTCCCACTCCGCAAAATTGCAGTCCATTCTCGGCATACCTGATCGCGCCGGGCAATCTCTGGCTTTTTCGAGCCAGGTATGCTTTGCCACGTTTTCGTAAAGGTTCTCGAAGAGCATGTCTCGAATGTTGTCGACCGCATCCTCGAACAGCAACAAGAAAGACTAAAAATCATCCCGTCTGTTGCTAACATCTATCCTTGGTATTTCTTAGGAAAATTCTTAGAATCAAATTGTACTGCTGCAACGAGCCACGAATGATGTTAAGAAATGTATAAAGAATATTTCGCAAGTCGTATTTTACAGCATCTCTCGCGCAATAGAAACGCGCGATTAATATGATCCCGATAGTTATGTATTATATAACTGTGTCTATTTAATAATTATTGATTAATACCAGTATATATTTAATAACTGTTAGTCGATATCAATCGAATTCTTCCTTGCTCATTTTTATTTTTTATTTCTATTAAATAACACAATAATAAAAATAAATAACATATATAATATTTCTCCGTGCAAAACCGTTAAATAATTGTACATTTAAATTCAAGTTAGAATTTATCCCAAGTAATACAACATAGACAAGATCACACTTAGGTATAATATGTATATTTGAATGCTTATGCTTCGTTTATTATCAAGATTCTTTATCAAAAAGCTCATCTAAATATTTCAGAGACTGCAGTCATTTGACGTAATCCTCTCATAACAGCCCTTATTTACTTACATTAAAAATTCTCCTACCTTCTCTTTTGCACTCCGAATTTTAAACACGTTTCACTTCACATTGCTAATATACGATAGACTTAAATCGAATCTGATAGTTATCTGTCTTGGGCACAAGTTCGTAAACAGCTGAGATTTCAACGACAGGCTATAGACATTTATTTCGTTTCTGCGCAGAGTGCTAATTTAGTTTATGGTCCAACGACATTTGTCTCAGAAACCGAACGACTGTTCACCCGGCGCGGAAGTGGCACTCGGAGTTCTTTCCGCGTCATTCGCCAAGATTGAAAACACGGAATTACTTGTTGGTGGATGAGAAAGAGAAAGAAAGAGAGAGAGAGAGAGAAAGATCGAGGGACCGCGCTTTCTCGCTGAGTGGGTGGTGGGCGCTAAAAAATGGTAATCCGATCGTTTCCACGGCGCACCGTCGAAGCTTTACCGCGGATACGCGAAAGCCCACCCTAAACCCTAAACCGAGAGTCCCCTCTTTTTCTCTACGAGCCGACCCCCGTCCTCCATATTCTTCCAGATCCTTTTATCAGTTTTCCCCAAGAATACGATGAAAAGGGACGAGAGCCCTCCGTCGAATAGTAAAATATTTCACGTTAGACCCGCGGACCCCCCTTCTCCAAAAAAAAAACCCCCGAGCGCATATCTTATATCGCGGAAGCACTCAACGAGAAATTTAATTCAATCGCTCACTTCCGAATGCCGATACGGGAGCCTCGGACACGCATTGTATATTTTGGCATCATTTTTGATTCCATGATTGAGCTTATTCCTCGGAAAGACTGCTTTCCCATGCACGTAATATATCACTTGTTTTAAATTACAATAATACGCATATAATCTCATAAAGAAACGCTGCGGAAGCTAAAATACAATTATCATCTTTCTCAATTTAATTTAAATGCAGAAAAAAATATGCAAGATAAAAAGAAATAAGTCTTAAAAAAACTTAAAAAATTTTGTTTACATATTTCAGAATCGCATATACGAAAAGCGAGATACGATATTTTAAGGTAGCTGTCTCGCTAAGTGCTAGTCATGTGACTGTTTGTAGGTTTTCACGTTCAGAAATATATTTCAGGCAATTTTTGCTAAGGGAAAAATAATTCTATGAATTATGGTGTAAAATTTCATACGTGACAAAGTATGTTACTTTTTCCAAATTCTGTGATTTTTCTCATTTGACTCCGTTTTGATCAGCTGATCATGCGAGTCGTCGAGAAAAGTTACAAGTGAGGTTACATCTCCTTGTCGATTGAATTTTGACAATTACTGAGAAAGGGTTTCTAAATGCATGACAGGGGTGTCAATCACTATCCAATTCGGCTAAGAAAGACGAGCCCCATAACCTGCAACTACAGTAATTAGCCAGCGGCGTTTCCAAGTCTTCCCAACCTCACCTCGACCAAAAAATGTCTGCTCGATTACCGCATTTTCACTAAAATAAACTAAAAAATTAGCAGCGAAATCTCCGGTAAAGTATATATTTTATGGTTGCATCGGATTCTTCGAAATCTAATGTACAAAAAGCAATGTTTTTTCTCACTTCATCTAATCGAAAAATGCGAAAATATGTGATTGAAACCGTGATAGAGCCTTCTTTTTCTGGCCGTCTGTATATGAAGTAATGCAAAATTTGTGATTTTCGAGATCGATTTTCTAAAGTAAATAGTCGGTAAGGAGCCACAGAAAAAATCGACTGCAAAGCTGATCATATAATTTGATATAAAATCCGAAATCGAACACTTTATCTAATACATGCCCTGACGAGACAGCTACCTTAAAGTAATCATAAAATTTGCGACTTCGTTTCAGTGCAACAATAAAGATATTTCTAAAACATTTTTGAGTGGCAAAACTCGCAAGTTTCAATGCGATAATCGTGATTTTCCAGCTTTTGCATCACTGATTGAGACATTATTCATTCAGTGCCAAAAGGCGGTTTCGTTTCTTCAACAACGCGACCAGTCTCAAGGAACGAAGATCGTCGCGGACGTAGATTTCTCAAGTGGAGGGTTCTCAGGCGCGTTCGCTCCCATTCTCACCGCAACGCGAGTTATGGATAATAACGGCGGCCTATCCGGTAGACCGGAGTCAAACCGCAACCCATCGACATACGCCGCACGTACCCATACACGTATGGCACGCACGTGTAAGTGCACGCGCGCATGCGGCCGGATCTTCGCATAGCGGCGAGCGTGAGCGCGCGCGTGCACCTGCGCACACGTATTTTCACCTACGTACTCGGGGGGGGGGGGGGTGAAAACTGCACGCGATGTTGCTGGTACAGGTTCCCCAGACTCGGAGCTCCGACGGTTAGTGCGTGCCCGAAAACTACCGTGTAAATCCGAAGCCGCGTAAATCAAAAGCGCGCCGAGCAAGAACCGTTCGTATTGCGAGCGGCAAAATCGGTTCTCGCTTTGTACGAATTTGATTTACACGCTAGTTCACGGGAATGCATTAACCGCGACGAATCGAGAACTGTCTGCAAGTGCTCGATACGCGGCGAACGCAAACATGCAAAGGTCGATTTACAACGCACACGGCCAGCAGGATACCGGATCTAGACCAGCAAGTCCGTTACGAATTTTTCCCTATGAATTACCGCGTCGATGTACAATTAAAAAGATTTACGTGAAATTTTACGAATTTTCGCATTCTAATTATAAATTTATAATTAGATTTATAAATTTCTACATAATTTTATTCAGTCCAATAAAAAGTCAATAAAAGTTCAATCAATTTTCTCATTATCGAGTTTTTTAAATTAACTCTACATAATCTAAGTAATTAATTTAGTGACACATTAAAGATATATAGTCACACCGTGAGTTAACTAATTTTTTATCTCACCGCTCAATCACCAATCAATCATATGGTTTAAAAAAAAAAGAGGAAATAATTATTTCTTAATAACTTTTCACATTGACTTTTTCATTAAATTTTCTGCAACTTTATCCGCCATTTAACTGAACTAAAAAATACAAAGTTTAAATATAAAAAACGTAATATCTTAATTACAAATATAAGTTACTAGTTTTTACTCTCGTTAAATAGATATACTTGGAAATAGATACAGAGCTTTCGAAACATTATTTTTCTTGCAAATATTATAAAATTCAAAGAAGTTCGAAGAAAAAAAGCTAAAGAAACTGTACAAAACGAGTCAAGCCCACTAATTAATTAATATTCTTCATATCATCATATCAGATTAAATACAGCTCTATATTTAATAATAAACTAACATTATATAAAAAATTAAGATCTCTTTTAAGTGTTTTTACGGTATATTTTAGATAGATACATCTAAATTATTTAAGTTGCCGAGAACTGATATTTCGTGATTAATTTTTTCCGATTTTTTATTATTCGCGGCAATTCTAAATATCCAAACAAGTTCACGCTCGTCTCGTTAAGAAAAAAAAAATACGCTACTTAACGTTCGCGGATTTGCTACCGGCGAAAATGCATCGTCTTACGGCATTGTATAAGTACACGGCCGTGCAATTTGCGTCTCATGCGTTGTAAATATCCCTCAACATGCCACATAGCGTGAATATGTATAAAGGTACATCCGAACGAAACACGGCCGTGTTAGCTATTTGTCGCATGTGTCACGTTGCACGCGATATGGTATGTCACTGCCTAGCTGAATACTGATTTCACCATCGATATGAATCGCAGCTATGTGTCTTAACGCATACAAGTGCACGTGCAATTCCGGGATCGCCTGCCGTCCAAATATACGACTAAGGCTACGGTCAACGTGACGCTACAAATGCTTCGAATCATTCCTCTTCTCTTTTCTTTCAATGAAGAAAGAAAGAGAAGAAGAACGCTCCAAAGCATTTGTAGCGTCACGTTGACCGTAGCCTAAGACGAACAAAATTATCGCGAGAGAGAAAACGATCCTACCAACACCGAATTCACATACGTGTCGATTTCGTTTTAATCCAACGAATTTAATCCCACTGATTTCTCGGATTCCTTTATTTATATTTATTTATTAGCAACGACATCTTTCAAGATATAATTCGCACATTTGATTAACATACTATTTCTCGAAGCAAAAATGCATATTCTCATTTTTTCCCTAAATATAAGAAATATTTTATCATCTAATTCTAAACCAATAAGACAAAATTTAATATAATTTAATATTTAGTAAAATTAATTAAATCGTTTGATTAATTGGATGAGCAGAAGCTGTCACAAAGAAATGTATTTTATGCGACATTTTCATTACCATCGAACACGGAGATCTTCGCGTCGGGGTGTCGTAGAAATCTGATCTTATTGGAAACCGACTTTGAATCTCTGGTGCAAAATACGTTGATAATACGTGTATACACGACGCGTGTATCTGCAATACCCTATATATCATTCTCGCAATACGTATTATACGCGTATCCTCTCGATACACACGATATAGGCGTAAGACGAAATGGACAACATTCCCAACGGGTGCTTTGTGGATATATCAATCTGTCCCTATATATCCAGCCGCAGGATAGGCAAGAGAATAACACGACCGCAGTAAATTATCGGTAAATAATATCGCTCTCCCTCGCCTTTCCCGTCCCCGTAATTCGAACGGTATCACC
The DNA here is from genome assembly GCA_030770255.1 of Temnothorax ravouxi. NCBI lineage: Eukaryota > Metazoa > Arthropoda > Insecta > Hymenoptera > Formicidae > Temnothorax > Temnothorax ravouxi. The sequence continues at coordinate 55,674 of JASTWP010001200.1, forward strand.
CACCATTTTCGTGGATTTTCTCGAGAAAATCCGGAGGACGTAATTTGATTCCTCGTTGCAAATGTACATGTGTGTTATTTCCTATATTACTATTATACTTTCCGTTATCCTACTGTGATGTGCTGACCGAGGCGTATACATATCGATCAGTTCCTATATTCCGCGACGTGATCCGCTATATTTGCCTTCAATACTACACTTGTTACACGTACCATAATACTGATACGTATGTATGTTGTGTTGTCTAGCAATTACGCGTTCGTATGGTCCAATTAAACTTGAACACATTTGCTGATTTACCTTAGTTTTTCTAACCGTGAACGCAGAACGCGGACAAAAGCGCGAAACAGATTCGGCGTCGGTGCATTACTTATTAACGTGTTGCGTTGTATTTCAGCGCGTGTATACTCGGTGCGTATCGCCGGTATGCTATAGTATAATCTATTCTTGATGAACTGTATAAAATGCTGCATAAAATATCAATCAATCGTACGTCAATCAAACGGACCTGACTATCCGTAGATGGAATTCTGTTTGTAGAATAATAATAAAGTATTCTCGTAAACACGGTACGTGATAAATTGGGGAAAAAATGCGTGTCTGAAAAAACTGTTGTGTTGCTCATCGAAGAGTGATCCGCTCGTTGAACGCAATTATATCACGACTGTCTCTATTTTCAACGTATTCTTTATGATAACGCACAAAATTTACATGTAAAATTGTTTCAGCTTCGAAAAAAATTCTTCAACTACCTTAAACTGTCTAACATATTTTTCGAATATAATTTCAGCTTACAATTACGCTGTTTTCGGTAACGCAGATTCGAACAGTAACAAAGTCGGACAGACTATTGAATATTAAAGAATAAAATTTAAATCAATACCTTGAGTAAAATAATATTTTATTATTTTTAACCGCCTTGTGTATCGAAATTTATTATTTTAATACAAAACAGTATTACTTTAACTCCATTAGTGTAATTAAATTGACATTGTTTTAGTTAAATAAACGAATATTAAGTAGGAGCAGTAGCGACCTATATAGGAATATAAAAATAATTCGCGCTTGAGTATAATGCATTGACACTGCAAAACGGAGTAAGAGCTTGACTGCATGAGTATACCGAACCGTGATTTTACAGTTATCAATTATCAATTAGAATACCGGAGAAGCCGCGGTCCCATTCAAGTATCACTATCACTGTGCGCAAAACCTTGTGTAAATAAAAAGTCGGCAGAAAGAGGATTATAAATTATAAAAGTATATATATTGTCTAGGCTCTAGAGAGAGGGAGTCCATCCATTTCAAAGCAATGGATTATATTATCTTAGTTTATTTGTAATATACTTTTACAATTGTCTCGACATTGAAATGAAAAAATAACTCACCGACCGAGATGCGTAACAGCGGAGAGGTGACTCTGCGTCCTGCGTTGATCTGTAACATAGAAATATTTTTGCATTAAAGAAGTGTGTCCAAGAGATAATCGATATTTCAAGTAAATAATAATTCAAGTAAACATCGCGCTCGTAAAATTTTTAAAACGTCATTTTAATATATCTGATTTTAAAATGCTTCGCGGCCGCCGGCGCAGCAAGCGGCTGTATATTTCCGCATTAACTTGTTCGAAAAATCGTGCGAGTAACATTACTGTGCGAATAAGAGAGAGACGCGACGTTCGCGACGTAATATCCCTTCTCTCGCATTTCGGAGATCGAACTTCGAAATTGCGAAATTGCGAAATTGCGCCGGAGTTAAACCTCGAACGAGTAATAAGTATCACGCACGTAACGGGCGAATCAAAAGTCGCGCTTGAAAAAGTGACGGAATCCGCCACAGGACAGCAAAATAGTAAACAAATGATATAATTACTTACCCTACGGTTGCTCCGCTGTCGCCCGATGCCTCCCAGGCCTCCTCCTCCTCTCCACGGTCCTCCTTCATTGTCGGCGCACTCACTCGCGACTCACGACGTTCACGAAAATCGACGATATCGTCGCTTACGCGATCGCGCGACATTTTCGGCACTTTGCACGGCACTCCCGGTATTAATCTCGCGACGCGGCACGCACATTGTTACACGGCGACGGAAGAATTACGTCGGAGAAGCCACGAACGAAGCTCGCACGATCCGCTTGACGCTCGGTAACGTCGCACGTCCCGCAGTCCCGCAGATAGATGCCAACATGGCGGAGGCCGGAGAGAATTTCGTAAATCGCACAGCCAACTTCACTCGCCTGGAGCAACCGTCGCGTCGCGAGCAACCGACGCCGACGCGACGCCATACTTGTCAGGCGATTTTGATTAACTGCGATTAAATCATCCACTCATGAGCACCGTGTCCATCACTCACGATATCGTTAGATATCGAAACACAATACGAAAGAGACTGCTAATAGCGATCGCTAATTAAACACGTCGCGGTCGCGGCGTCACTCGATTTAGCCGTGCGACACGACGCGACGCGAAAGTCGAAGTGAAGTTGGCGGTTGAGGAAAGCGAGACCGATATCGTCCGAAAGCACGTAATGGAAAGTCACTATTGTCGAATGCGATATACCTCGGTGTCCGTACACATTCCGCGAAGCACACAGCACACAGTTTTTCGTAAGCGAAACCAAGCGAAACAGCCGGACCCGGCGGTTCGTGCGACTCCGTGCTACGTACCGGAGCAATTACGTTAGAAGTTAGAACTCGGACGCGAGCGGCGCGGGCGGCGCGACTAAACGGGTAAAGGCTTCTCGGCATGAGTGAAGGGGGGGAGAGGCTGACTACGCATACCGAAACGCGCAACGTACGTAAACACTCTATCCCCCCTTTATCGCCCCTACTCATGTTACCGCGGCGCCCGCGACCTCGAGCCAGATCGCATATCGCATCGCGGAGTAAATACACGAATAGATTCCGTTCAGGTTCAGATCACGAAAAACTGTGAACATATATCGAGAATGTTTCATTTAATACATGGTGCTTCGCGGAATTTGTACGGATACCGAGATATGTCGCATAAGGCCGGTTCTACAATCGGTAGTACGTCGTACTCGTCGTAGTCGGATTTCGGAACGCACCCGATGATCCAATGAGAAAATTTCTTTTTCGAAAGCGAATTTTTCTCATTGGACCATCGCATCGGCTGTACGCGTTCCGTTGACGTCCGTCTTCGACATACGACTGCATGATTGTAGAACCGGCCTTACATTTTTTTGGACGATGGATCGATCTCGCTTTCCTCAACCGCCAATTTGATTTCGACTCTCGCGTCGCGTCGCGTCGCGTCGTGTCGCGCGGCTACAGAATAAAGTTGCCATCGTTTTCGGAGCACGGAATAAAGGAATCGAGCGGACCCTAAATCGAGTGACGCCGCCGACGTATTTAATTAGCGATCACTATCAGCAGTCTATAATATTAGCGTCGTACGTTTAATTTCGTATTAATTGTGTTTCGATATTTGGCGATAGTGGAGTGATAGACACAGAGCGCTCATAAGTCGATGGTTTAATTGCAGTGCAGTTAATCAAAATCGCCTGACAAGTGTATGTAGCGTCGCGTTGGCGTCGGTTGCTCGCGACGGTTGCTCCTGGCGAATGAAGTTGGCCGCGCGATTTACAAAAAAATCTCTTCGCCATGTTAGCGTCTACCTGCGGGACATTATTACGGGCCGACGGGCGTCAAGCGGATCGTTGTACAGCTTCGTTCGTAGTTTCTCCGACGTAATTCTTCCGTCGCCGTGTAACAAATGTATACGTGCCGCGTCGACGTCGCGAGATTAATACCGGTAGTGCCGTGCAAAGTGTCGAAAGTGTAGCGCAATCGCGTAAGCGACGATATCGTCGATTTTCGTGAACGTCGAGAGTCGTGTCGTGAGTGAATGCGTCGACGGAGATGCGATTTGACAACGAAGGAGAACCGAGGACCGAGGACCGAGGAGAGGAGGAGCGGGCCTGGGAGGCATCGGGCGACAGCGGAGCAACCGTGGGGTAAGTAATTATTGGTTGTTTACTATTTTGCTGTATTGTGGCGGATTCCTGTCCGTCACTTTTTCAAGCGCGACTTGATTCGCCCGTTAAGCCCGGTCCATACGCGATACTCATTATTCGTTCGAGGTTTAACTCTGGCGCAATTTCGCAATTTCGCAATTTTGCAATTTCGGAGTTCGATCTCCGAAATGCGAGAAGAGATATTACGTCGCAAACACGTCGCGTCTCTTTCTTATTCGCACGGTAATGTTACTCGCACGATTTTTCGCGGATTAATTAAGCGAACAAGTGTTATATAATGCGGAAATATAAAGCCGCTTGTTGCCGCGGCGGCTGCGATTGTTTCTTGTATCAAGCATTTTAAAGTCAGATCTATTAAAATGACGTTTTAAAAATTTAACGAGCGCGATGTTTACTTGAATTATTATTTATATGAAATGTCGATTATATCTCTTGGACACTTCTTTAATGTAAAAATATTTCTATGTTACAGATCAACGCAGGACGCAGAGTTACCTCTCCGCTGTTGCGCATCGGCCGGTGAGTTATAGAGAAAATATTTTTATAATTTATAATCTTCCGCGCCGACTTTTTATTACACAAAGTTACGCGCACTCAGTGATAGTGACATCTCTGAATGGGACCGCGGCTTCTCCGGTATCCTGATTGATAAATGATAACTATAAAATCACGGTTCGGTATGCTCAGTCAGCCTACCCTCACTCCGTTAAATTTGCAGTGTCAAATTATACTCAATCCGAATCATTTTTATATTTTTATAGGTATGTCCATTTAGCCTAATACCCTTACTTCAGCCTCACCGCTCATTAAATCACATTATTTAACGAACGTATTAACTTTTAATTTAATACGATTAAACATGTTAAATGACGTAATTTAACACATAAAGAAACATGTAAAAAGAGCTTCAGTCTATAATGTGTCATTTTTAGACGTTTATGCGTGTAAAAATAACTTTGATTTGCAGTAAATATTTCGTATCTTTAGCATACAAATGCTTACCGAAAAAATAATAGCTTTCTACATGCTGGTCGACGAGGATCAGACTTTCTTGTTGTACGCGTGACCTAACAGTAACACGCCAGTGTTTAACCGTCGCGGATAAGGTCGGAAGGTAGGAGGTAGGAGCAGGCGCAAGGGCGGAGGCTTAGCGTCTTCGCATTTTCCACGCGCGAGAGAAAGATGCTGCCAATTATGGACTTTAGCGAAGAGGGAAGGGATAGAGCGGGCGAGGGTAGGAGCGAGAGAAGAGAACGCTTTTCTATTGCGCGACTTGGGTAAACGCGCGCGTATGTATACTCACGCATAACGAGGTCGTTCGAAGCGAGGCACGGTATCCTATTAATGCCGTTGTAAAGGGGTACACGAGGCGGTGTCCCGTGCTTCTAGGAGCCGTGTCGTCGTCGCGATCTTCGGGGAGCAGGCAACTCGGGGTAAACTTCTTAAGGAGGAGAAATGGGGTTCTTCGAAAGCGGGCGGACGGAACCATACTTTCATAAAGAACGACCGCGAATATATCATGAGGGAATTTCTCCTGATATTGGAAACTTCTATTTAGTAGGAAGATGGAAACGACGCGGTCTCTCTGTCCGCCGCGCAGTCTGTTCAAGATCACTTTGTTACGTTAGCGTTAATGGATTACGTAGACATTCCACGCTTCATACGCTAATATCTCGCGGACGGAAAAATCCGAGATCGATACGGGGGAGGGGGGGAGGCGAAAATCAACGCGACGATGGCGTCAGGCATATATCCGCGAGATACACGCGTTCCCATTCGCAAGTAATAGTCGACTATTCGCGCATCGGGGAACGGTAATCGGAATAATAAGCGGCAAATAATATTACCGCGCGCGCGCGGTAATAATCTCAGATGCTACGCGCAAATCGCATTTCGTGCGATATTCAAGCCGGCGCGGCGCGGTGAGGCGCCCGACCTAATGCCTCCAGGAATCGAGAATCTCGCGCTGTACGAAAGACAAAAGTGTCGACAGTCCGGGGTAAACTGCATCAGCGACCTTGAGTAGCGTGTTAATTTACACCGTAATTCACCGCCTGCATCACGCTCTCCTTCCGCCTCGTCCACCAAATTGCAAAACTTTCTTATGCCACTGCGAGCGGAGAATTAGTTTCTCGTTAACGAAGTTTACGTTCGCACTTAGGGGGGAGTGGGCCCCCCTTCGATGCTGCCAGCCCGGAGCTCCACCGCGGATGTATTTATGACGGTGCGCACGCAGGACACGCATTATACCGAAGCTCTCTACCGAAATAGGGCCGAAGGGTTCCCTTCACGCGCGCACGAAGAGCTCTTCTCTCTCTCTCTCTCTCTCTCTCTCTTTCTCTCTTTCTTTCTCTCTTTCTCTTTCTCCACCTGCGACGCTCCCGCGCTCCCTTAACGGGCTTTTTTTTATGAACGCAACGGCGACGGGATAAGCGTCGAAAATACGGGCGGGCAGACTAAACACGAGGCGTCGTTAACACCTGCTCCATCCCGCGTCGGAATTATCCGACACCCTTAGGACGGAGAGCGAAGCGGAGAGCGACCGACGACGACGACGCGGCGACGGGATATAGCAACGACGAGAATAGCCGAAACATCGCGCATTCGCGCCACGACCCTCTGTTGACAATGGAATTTCGAGAAGAGAAACGCATTCCCCCTTTCCCCCGCTGCCCCTCGTCGTATCTCTGACAATGACGATGAAAAATTCAAGCGTCCGCGCCAACGGAACGCGTTATCACGACCGAAACGTTCTTTTTTTTCGGGATATGAACAGACGCGTATCTCCAGAATATGTGTGTAATTCGCTCGATTTTCTTGAAGAGCAACTTAATGCGTCTTGAAGAGCCACGGCTCCAAGTAAAATCGATTTTACGTCCGCAAGTAAATTAGAAAACTTATATAATTCTCCGTACTGCACTGTGTTAAATTTGTAATCAAATTGTATTCAATTTGAGTCATTTTTAACCATTCTCATAGGTTGCCACTGCCCTCACTGCAAATGTAAGTGTTATTTTTATAAACGTCTAAAAATGCCACATTTGACTGAAGCTCTTTTTACGTGTTTCTCTCGTGTTAAATTACGTCATTTGACACATTTAATCGTATCAAATTAAAAATTAATACATTTAATTATGTTAAATAATCTGATTTAGAACGGCAAGAGAAACTTCAGCTAAAATAACACTCAGTGATACTCAATATGTCATTAATTTAACTAAAACAATGTTAATTTAACTAAGCTAAATGAGTTTAAATAATACTATTTTGTGTTGCAATAATAAATTTTGAAACAGTTAAAAATAAGAGGTAGTTAAAATAACAAAACGTTATTTAACTCAAAGTATTGATTTAAATTTCATCCTTTAATATTTAACAGTATAATAGTACATATATTCTGTGTGCTATTAAAGAAAGCACGGATTTACTTCGCGCGTGCTTTCCAAAATTTTACGCGTCGTAAAATTGTGTATGTCAAAAAAATTCTTTTAAAAAGGAACATATAAACACTTACCTCAATACTGTAGGCAATATCGTATAGACGGCAATCCCTCATGCTTTAATTAGTCCATTCGGACGGTCCCTCGATGCAATCACACTGACAATAAGTTGCGTTTTTCGATCGCACTTGCAATTCGTTGCGTTCTTTCGATCACACTCGCGATTCACTACGCTGCTCGATCGCGATAACGAGTAAACTACTAAACAAATGCGCACATATTCGCAAAATGACAGAGTGACGGCTATACGGTCGCGCGGAGTTTGGCCTGGCGGAACCGTCGCACGTTTGCACTCTATTCATGTGACACAGTATACATATAGGTATATTCAACGACGTATTAATTTACTGGACGTAATGGACGTAAATACGCGCGTGTGTTCAGGGCCTTCAACAACTTAGATTTTACAAGTGGATGGACAATTGTGAAGCAAATTGGATGAAGATTCAAGTTATATACAATTTGAAACGTGAAAAAATTGACAGAGTGATATTTAGATTCAAATAGTTGAAGAGTTTCTGCGCTATATGTATATATAACTCAAAGACAGGATTGAAAGCGTCTTTTCTTCTGAATCCAAAAGGAGCAAAATGTTCTACACCAAAAAAGTTCAAGAAGTATTACGTCGCTGTTAGTAATCGGTATATTTTTTTTTTGACGTGAAACAGAGACACACGAAAAGTCGCGATATATCTTATATCTTATATTTAATGACTCAAATTGAATACAATTTGACGAATTTAACAATGTAGGCTTCCAAGCTCTTCGACAGTTTACGGACTATCTGGAGATATTTTCGTTGTTTATTAATATACACTTTTATTTGAAATACAATACTTTTGAAGCCTCGTTACGAATACTCCACTTCGTAAAATAGTTCGTACTTAACTTTTAATAGAATTTGTTCTCGTTGTAATCTATTTTATTTGCGTAAATTAAATGTAATGAAAAACGTATTTTGTACACAGCAGTACGAAATTTGATAGCGTCTCTTTTAGAATCTAGCCGCAGATTTGCTTCGCATCCATGATCATTCATTAGTAATACCCTGCTGTATTACCATCCTCGTTAAACGAGGTCGTTACTAACTAACTAAAATATTTCTAGTTAGTACACTGAGTGTGAATGATGATGAGATTGTTATCAGTCGTTGTTAATCAATCTCATAATTACCTAATTTGCCGGGATTGACGGTAATGTCAGCGAGTCGCTTGATTAAATGAAAAACAACATGAAGGCAAACGAGCTCGCGACGGTAGATATACGAATTTAAAATTTAAAGTTGAAGTTAACTTTGTGCCGACTTGCCGTCGACAATGTGATACTTTGAGAGAAAGAGATACACATCCGCGTTGAATTCGCTAATTAAATTAGGCTTATTAGAGCTCGTGTTGGCTTAAGAAAGAGGGAAACAGCATATACTCTTCTACGAAAACGTCCGTTTCAGCAAGAAGTAAGAAATAGAACTCTGCTAAATATTAAAAGATGAAATTTAAACTACTATCTTGAGTTAAATAACATTTCGTTACTTTTAACTATCATGTGTGTCGAAATTTATTATTTTAACAAAAAAAACAGTATTATTGTAACTCCATTGATTTAGTTAAATTTACATTTAACTTTAGTTAAATTAATGACATATTGAGTAGGAGCAGTGGCAACCTATTGGAATGATTAAAAGTGGCTCAAATTGAGTATAATTTGACAGTACGAATTTAACAGTGAAGGGAAGACTGAAGTTCTCCGAGTGTTTCGTTGCTTCAACGTCTCCGAATTCTCGTCGCGCTGCTTAAAAATTGTATTATGTTTCACGAAGAATCAATCGTGTCCAACGGGCAGGCACCGCGACTTTGTGACTGGTCTTTTTTACGTCGAAAAAAAAATACCGATCATTAACAGCGGCGTAATACTTCTGCCATAACTTTGTTCGTCGACTTGTAAAATCTAGGTTATTGAATACGCTCATATCGCTTTCCGATAAATTTCAGAACACCGTCATTCGATAAAACAAGCGATTCAAAGGAATTGCTGAAGCATTCTCCCTCCCATTTAGAGAGCACTTAGCTGTTACAAAGCGTTTCCTGGTCCGTTCTTGCGATTACAGCACGAAATTATGTCTCTCCGCTGAATACGAATAATAAGCGCGACGTCGCTAAAACGTCTGTTTTTCAATCGGGCTTTGTTTCACGTTCCTTCTAACTCCTCCGCGGATCTAATCAGGACTCAACGAGAGTCTACATTCATTCGATCAAAATTATAATCGAGTTGATTCGAGCAGCGTGAACGTCCCAGCGAGTTTAAATATAATTTACTCGTACATACATCTTCCTTCATCGTATTTTAAGGAATAATCTCTTCAATTTGAAATTGATAATTTTCATAAACCGATTTTTGCGCCACTTTTTATTTAGATCAAAATAACTTGTAGCGACAACGTTATATACTTCAATTAAGGTAAGTTGAGTTAAATTGAATTGTGAAACTTTTTTTGATATAATTGATATAAAAAAGCGTATAATAATTTTAATTAGAAGTGCTCGAATTAATTGCTTGAACAAAATCTCGACAATTTTATGAAATTTTCCACTAAAAATTTCAGAGAATTAAAAGAAGCTCTTAATTTAATTTTTGCCACTTTTCTTCTCACGAATATGGCCGAATGAGCCAAATAACGTGTAACTCGAGAAGATTTTAATCAGACAGGATGAATATAATTATCGTATTTTCTAAACGTTTTTGTCTAATTACGTCTCTCTCGTCGTAAACAAAGTACTCGTCGAGAGGCACGCTATTTTCTCATAGCCGTAACTTTCGCCGAGTCTATATATAAACTTGAAATAATCCATTTGCCTTTTGTGCGTCGCGACCGTTCAAAGCGACGCGACGGCCGTTTTATGGAAGTGATAGGAACGTCCTCGGTCTCCTCAGGCGGGAAAAGACGAAATTTCGCCTCGCTGCATTTCTCCATTTCTGTAAGTTCGGGAAGAAGAAGATCCGCGACTAGCGCGCGGTCGAAGGTAGAACGAATCGTGAATCTGCAGTACGACGGAGGCGTACCATGGATGGCCATTGTGAATTGTCTGTCTGCCGACTGCCGGCAGACAGAGTGACAGAAGTAAAAGTGCTCCTCGAGTGGCGTACCTCCGGCTGGGTTCATTAGTAAACTGGAGTACCGTATAGTGCGCGCGCGCGCTAAGGGTCTTTTGTACGAGGGTACCCCTCGCCCCTTACATCTCCCTTTCCGCCTCTCTTTAGCCCTTTCCGCCGAGTACACGCGCGGTTCCTCCCCTGTGCCAATCACGCACGATTCAAATGACAAAGCGAGTACGTAAAAATATATATATACGCGAGATCGAGAGGTGCAGAAATGTGACGTTAAAAAAACCCAGTTAAGTTAGTATCGCTGCAAATTTGTTACATTTTTTTATCACATTATATCTAAATCCATTTTACTCAAGACGTAAATCATACAACAAGATCAAGATCAAGATCTTCGCGCAAAAATAACAAGATATATAATTAATTTTTCTGCGAAAATAGACCTGTGAAATAGACATTAAATATCACTAATTATGTCGAAAATTTTAACGTCAAATGCGAAGAGATTTGCGAAAACAATGTTAACATCGAAAAAGCATTTTCCGAAACCGATAATAACTTTACTCATTTAAAAATGATGGTCGGTAGAAATCCAATATTCGTCGAATGGGGAAAACAATTCCGGGAATGTGTTTGAATAGAGAAATAATTACTACGAAATTACGGAGCGATGGCACATTGACGACAATGCCGACGTTGTGACGAAGCTGAACAATTAATATTGCATTGCGCGCCGGCTCGGCGATTTTGAAAGGGCGAAAAAGGGCAGAATATGACAGGCACGATCGCGCTACCACATTTTCGTCTATCTACATACAAAAACTTGGATACTTTGTGTGTACGCATCGATAGATTTGTATATTCCATAAGAATGCCCTTGTCGTCGATGCTTTGTGAAACAATCATCCCAGTACAAGTTTAGATCCAAACTTTACCAAACTGCACCGAACAGACTGTTTGTTGAAAGTATATGTATGTTTCCAAGTATGTAAATTAATTGTTGCCTTTAGCGAATAATTTGCTTCGTCGTCGTTTTCTTTGTAACGACCAGAAATTAATCTAGTTCCCGCATGCACAGAATTTAATCTTGTTAACCGAAAAGCCTTAGATGTATATTGATAAGATAATTTTAACAGATAATCTAAATTATCCATGTGTAACAAATTTTATGAGAATATCTTATAATATATTAATTCTTTGATACACGCAAAATGCATTATGCAAATTTTTAGCAATAAATATGTAGTAATACGATTCAGGAGAATCGTTACAAACTATCTTGTTCTTTTATATGAATATATACGAGTCTAATGTTTTAATAAGAGTTGTGAAGCTTGTTTGAAATCCTTTGCTATAACAGACTTCGTTCTGCATTATTAAACATCAGATGTATCAATATTATGGACATATGGTTATACCAAAACGACGTGGCCGCATATTTAAAGACAAATTATTTTCAAGAATATATACATATATGCTGCACATTACTTTTGCAATACATTTCCCATTTTGCCCGGTGCTCGTTTTTAATTATAGTCTACTAGACTCTGGATTCATTTCACCTCGGTCCAACGAGCATGATTGTTTCTCTGTGCACGCGGCAACTGTAATTGCCGGAGAAAATCGGGTTAACGTGGCAACGAGACCGCGACACGAAGTATAGTGTAACGACGCGCTGCGCTCACTGCAATTATTAGTCGAACAGGAGAGATAATCAGCCGCGAACGTAGGACAAGCGTACTTAACCCGGTTAAACTCTTTCATAATTCGTCGCCGTGCTGCGCCGTGCCGCGCCGCGCGGCCGAGTTCAGCGAGTTTACGAGAGCGGTTTTTGCAAAACCCTGTTTGCAGGGGACTGCGTTTTATGCGTGCTCCCCGACGCGTTACTGTCCCGATGACACCGTAAATCAATTTTAGCGAAAGAAACCCACGGGCCATTTCAACTTTTGTTCGAGTAAGATACGTTTGTAATTTCAAAGATTTTGATACGTAACAATATTTACAGATTTAATAGACTTATAAATGTATAATTAATGTTAACCGAATATATTTATGACCGCGCTCGCTGAAACATTAAAAGTGATATTTATTGTCTCGTCGCCATTGAGTATAATATATTTAAAGTGCTTTGTGAGATGAAATATTTAATGCGCATTGTCTACTGTGTAAATATTAACGAGAAATTTCAAATCAAATTTATTGATTATTTGACGATATAAATTGTTTACTGATGCTGCACGATTTCTAGTCACAAATATTACTGCTAAACATTGTTTAAATTTTATACAAATAAATATTTTTATACTTGCAAATATAATTAATTTATATATATCAGTCAAATATTTTATAAATTAACGTCTAAATGATTTGTTGTATAGCTTATTACCGATATACTATGTATGAAAATTTATTATATATAAATTCAAAAATTTTTTTAACATTGCTTTTTACGCTGTATAAATCCGGATACAGAGTGGCTCGTAACGTAATTCGTCGCGTTTCGACCTATTTATCGAGCCTATAGGTATGTAGAAAAAATGCACGATCGACTCTGATTGTTCGAAAATCGAGTTAACGTATACGGCCGAGTAGGGCGGTCGCGTGTTCCCCCATATATACGTCGAAATAATAAAACGGTCATGAAACAATTAGCTACTGTAACGATCAACGATGCGGCGGTGCGTTGCCGTTGTTTCCAATCATTATCGGCTGTCCGCACCGGGCGTCCCCGCGATCGGCTAATTTCGGGAGTAACGCGGGGTCTCTCGACTCAATTTTGTTGCCCCGGAAATCAGTTCCCTTCGAGTTGTTCCTGGCCAATTCGCCCAGCGCGATCTCATAAAACTTTAAATTACGCATTAGCAAATGTAGCGTGGCGCCAATCCCGAATCGCTCGGCTGAATATTTAATTTCGACGAAATAAAACTGTGTTGAAAAGACTCGCAGTGTGCATCAGTAAGCAATTTGTATCCTTCTTCCGCAATGTCATTTTTATAGTATTAATTAATTAGAATATATAGATAATTTTGAACACTATGTTTCTATATTTCACGCATGTGAAACAGATTCTCAAAGAATAAACGGAATATATCACTGAACATGCGTTAGAATGTTCCGCACAATATTGTTCGCTTAATGATGATATCTATGGGAATTTTAGACATTGCTGTTTTCTTTTACTTATTTTTTAATCACCATTATGTTAAATTAAAGTTCACCCTGCAAATTCAAGTATGTTATTTTAGTTGAAGCTCTTCTTACACATTTCTTGCCATTTTAAATCCCGTCATTTAACATGATTAAATGTATTAACTTTTAATTTAATTATACGATTAAACGTGTTAAAGGACGTAATTTAACACATAAAGAAACATGTAAAAAAAGCTTCAATTAAATGTGTCAGTTTTAGACGTTTATACGTGTAAAAATAACCGCTTAGATTTGCTGTGTACTCTTAAAATGGAGTAAAATAAAACTTAAGCTTATATAAATAATTCGTTTATTAGATCTTAATTTGAAGTTTTGCGGAATTACGGTCTGCACTACGTGATAGACCGATGCGTTCTTGAATGAGAGTACCGGGCACTTTCGAGCGCGGTTTGCGCGAACGAAAATCAATGTGGTCGTCAAACGTAACGTCGTGCCGCGACAGTGGCTTCGTTGTTACATAAACCAAAATTGACTCAGCCGACCCATCATGAAAACACAAAGCGAGTTGTGCGCTCGCGCGCTCGCGAGCGCCACGCGACTCCTCGTTTCATGAATCTTTCATCGCGATCGGAATTTAAGATTTTTCCTCGCGGCGTGCCTGAGCTTGCAGCTCGGAGTAGAACGGGAGTCGTGCGGGAATCAAAGGTACGAGGAGTTCGAAGAAGGAGCCTTGACCTGGATCGCGGTGTACAAGAGACGAGTTTCTTTACCCTAATATAAGTTAGCTAGGGATCGACGGCGCGGCGGGCGGCGCGGCGCGGCGGTACGGTGGAAAAGACGCGAGAGGTGAAGGCGGTAAAGGAATGAAACGAAGAAAGGGGAGAAAAGGCCGATGAGATTCTAGGCGTATGAGATTATGTAAATTGACCCGGCTCGCACTCGAACCGCGGTAAAGACGCATTTTCGAGGCAAGTTGGTAGATGTCATAGATGATGATGATAGGTAAGGGTACGTATATAGAGAAACTGAATGCTTTGGAAAATATTCTCTCCGCCGTTATCCGGGTCCCCACAGCCACGTTGGTGAAACGTCTCTGCGCTGCCTTTGTCATCACGAGTCTGGTGCCCGGACTTTAACTTGCTCATTTTCTATTTTTAAAACTTATCAATTATTCCACAATATTTTAGAGTTAAAGGAATGCGTCGTAATATTCTTTCAGAGATACACAGACAAATGTAAATTACAATATAATTTATCGGTATTATTAATTTATTTTTCAACAAAGCGCAAAATATTAAAAAAAACACTATAACACGTACATTTTAAAAATAATTACCGGGTCGCTCACGTAGACAGCTGTGGACCTGTTCAACTCTGGTAGTTTCTGACAAAACATCGAGATAGCACAAAGGCACTGAGATCTTTTTAAAAATAAAGATCCTCCCGCGCTCCGTGTTCCGCAAAGTTATACGGGAATATTCACAAGGCAAGTTTCGCGGGAAACCGAACTCACGTGACACACTTGCGAGATTTTTGGAATAATTCTTGTAGGATCTTCCACAAGCGCACCGCGCGTAAAACACCATTTAAGCTCTCGTGTGACCACACGGCTGCAGCTAAAATGGAAAAAGAGTTGGACCAGCAGTCCGAGAGTGTAAAGGACGATTTTCATCGTCTTGCATTCGCGTTTGACCACAGCAATATTGCGTCTTTCTCCTCGTAATTTACTACGTACGCATCTAAATATAAATACATCCGTGACGTGTATCCCGTTCTCACGCAATTGTCCTACTTTCCCACAGAGAATTTTTCTCAATAACACCACCCGACCATGCTAGTTGAATTATTGCTCTTTTACATCGATATAAAAATCCGAAAACAAAGTTTTGCACAAGTACATAATTCAAACTTAGTTAAATATACTGTTCGGTTAGGAAAATAAAATAACCGAGGAATCATTTTTTTGGAACATATATATATATATCATGCATTATAGTTATTTGATCTTTCAGAAATTTATTTTAGGATCCATTCTAATTTTACAAGTCAATTCTCACTATAAAGATATTTTTATACATGCAAGATTTTAATTATTTTAATCACTGGACATTTAATTGATTTAGAAAGCTTCAAATTCTCTAATTTTTTAGATTGTAATTTTATCAAATGTCTACAATATTGATGTCTATATAAACAAATAATTATATCCCAAAACAATTAAGTAAAATATTTTGTATAAAGTGCAGGCAAATATTTTGCGTAATTATTCTTCCATTTTGCTTTAATACTAAATTGGCCAGAAAAATGTTTCCCTTTCCTTTCCAGCAAAGAAGAATCGTAAAAATGGCACGCTTATACATTGTTTCTAAAGGATTATGGGAAATTTAATCTGCTCTATTGTTTTATCTTCCGACTTCCTTTATATTATTCTTTCTGCTCTAACTTCGCTATCTTTGTTCTAGCCGGAACATTTTAATGCCATTCTCGTGAAATTTATTGTTGATTTTTACATTATTATCCGCGAGAGTATTGCCCGAATATTTTTGATATACTATTTTATACATATACACTCTGCGTTACGTGATGACAAGAGTGAATTTAAAAATCTAGTCAATATTTTTTATTTGATATTTGTATATTAACTCACAATTTATCTGTTATTCTATAGTCAACAGTATTAAAATATTTCCGTCTATTTCGACTTAAAATCATATTTTTAAGCCAATTGCATGCATTTGCGCTTAAAATAAAAATGCGAATTTGACCGACAAACGTCAGCGCATTCTCCGCTCTTCTTCCGCACACGAATTCGTCACGCATTAGGTTAAATAATTCAACGAATTCCGACCAAACATTAAGCTATCCACGACACGTCCTCTCGATCTCCCATGCAGTTGCATCGAGCGCGGCCGGGCGACGAGAGCGGCGCCGACGATGTGAGGCATTTAGAGGAAGCGAGACGCGAGATCATCGCGTCGAAATTGCTTCTGAATTATACGTCGCGGCTAATGCAGCGCGCTACCGCATTTAAAACATAATCGCAAACGAGGAGAATATCGCCGGCCTTTACATTTAACCGTTCGCGGAAACTTCCGTGCTATCCCGCGCACGTTTGTTGTATTCAAGTTTAGCGAAGAAAAAGACGAGTGGAAGGCGCGAGAAAAGGGACAGAAGACGGAAACGGATTGAAAACGTCGACTTATCAATAAATCCACCGCGAAAACTTCGTCGCCGAAAGAAAATATTTTTCCTCGGGACAGACGGATAACTGGGAATACCTAATTTCGCCAGATAAAGAGACAGAAACGAACGGATAATCCGAGAAAAGGGAGATCGGGAGGGATGCGCAAATCAAGATAGGGCAAAAGTCATGAAATTAATTTCTGATTGGAGAGGATTACACAGGACAGGTGCCTTTCTGCTGTATATACGAGCAGACGTCGCAAATACTGTAGAACGAAAATTATTGTGTGTACACAATATTTTCTGCCATTGTATGTACATGAGGCGTTCGAGGCAGAAGGAAAATCGGGAGATATTGTTATGTCATAATATTGTTACATCGTCGCTCCGAACATTTAAAGCGCTTGAAGCAAGAAATCTTAGACGCTAGGAACTTTGGACTCCCGATCTGCTCCGGCTCCCTGAACGCTTCAATTATGAAACACAAGCGCTTCGGCCGCGCGGCGCGCGGCGGACGGCTCGCTTCAGCGGCGTTGAATTGTCGGCTGAAACGAGTCGCGAGAACGATAAGAATCGAGAGTGGCAGTTCTCCGGTAACGTGTCCAAGTCGAAGAGTATTGTTCCTTATCGCGCCGCGGATCGCACGAGAAGCGTAGTTCCCCGAGCGCAAAAGATGACGTATGCACGATTGGCATGTTTGATATGCCGGTCTATGCCGCTACGAAATACGGCACGTTAAAGAAACGGCAAAACAGCCACCGTATCCGCCGCAGTCCGAGGACGCCGCGCCGCCACCGGAAAGCGCGCACACGAACGGAGTATAATCCAATCTCACGCGGAAATTTAATAATCCGAGAGCACAGGGACGGGTTGCACTCGCGTTGGCAAATAGAATTATAATCGAACGAAAAGAACGAGACGCACGCGCGCGCATCGCAATGTCACATATTTGTAAATAAAAAAAAAATTGGAAAAACGCACATAAGAGAGTCACATGTGAAAAATCAGACGCGTCCTGAAACGCGCATACCGACAGCGCGGCTCGCTGCCGGTGGGTCGTATCAATAATTTTAAACATGCCGCTTTTTTCGGTAGAATATTTATCCGCGGTCGTGCTATCGATCGTGAGGAAACGGGAGCGTATGCAATTTAAATGATACCGTTTCTCGGATCATAAATACACCTAGATTGACGGGTTGATATTTGTGACGAGAGGAAAAATTCAAAATACGAAATATACTGGCGTTCTCGCTGGCGTTTGCTGGTAAGGAAAATACAACGGCCATTTTTCCATACTCTTTAAACAAAACTTGTGCGTCTCGCGTGGAGTACACTTTTTCACACAATTTCATCAAGGCATATAGGAAATGCAACGGTGTCCTCATTTGCTAATGAAAATTTTTTATTTTTACTGTCAAGCTTTTTCGTCTTCTAGTTTCTGCGAAATTCTTCAAAAGAATTATTTAATACCAAGAATTATTACAAAAAATTATTTTAACACATTATCACATTTTTACACACAAAAGGTTTAAAAAACAGTTAATTACTCTTAAAAATTTTGCAAACGCATACATTATTTAGCTCATTATTTAGGAACATTTAATTGTAAATGATCGTTCTAATTAGCTCTATATCAAGAAGTTGCAAGAAATAAAGGTGTTATAATAAAGTTTGAAAGATTTAATATTGTCGTGTTTCAACGAAGTTCTCAATCGAGCAAAATTAATCGTTATCTTAGGCAAAAGTAACGATAAAAGGAAGCTTAAAATATGCGATAATAGCCTTTCCGAAATTAATCTAAAATGTAACAGACAAAATATTTGGTGTATATTTATCCTACTTTGAAAAAATAATTCGTGGAAGCATGTGAACCTCGACGTTCATTGTTTTACGTTGACGCGGAACGTCTCGTCGCGTTCGCGTCATTGCTTCTCGGAGCGCGATCGCGGCAGGTAATAACAATAAGAGACACCAAGCATTCTCGTTCCTTACCATTGTAACAATTAATGGTTATTGACCAGTGCGATTGGTTTGCTTTCTCAATTATCGGCTCGCAAACGTAACGAGATAGTTTACCTCAATGTACTTATAACTCGACATAACGAATCTACAACGCGTCTATTTGCGGCGCACTTAAAACTTGGTGCACTTACGTACGTCGTTAAAAAAAAATGCATAGCTCGTACGACTGCAAATTAAAAAGACACGAAACTCTTTGCCGTGCTCGTACGTTTGCCGCGACTCTTGAGTGTATGCAGTACTTTTTTAAAGCAGTTTCTTGTGCTCTCATGCAAAACGATCCGCCTGAATATGTGCCGAGCGCATTAATATCGCGACGCACGCTTAAAGTTTTGCCTTTCGCTTGCTAGCAAAATTCATGGAATTTCATTGTTGCCGATGGCCGCTACGGTAAAGGATCTTCGTTATCGCTGTGCGATCTGGATCTCTCTCGTCCATACGTGCTTGAGAGTTTTACATATGTGTGCTGCTCGTCGGCCTGTGTCGGAGAGCGAGAGAGACATCGGGAAGCCATCTACGCGAAATTAAACGATAAATCAGTAAATCGTTTCGCAGTGAAGTGATTAGTGCCGGCAGTAAAGTCACTCGAGAGTTCGAGAGGGTGACCGAGAGAGTGGGAGGTGGAGTGGAGAGCCAACTCGAATTCCGTTCATATATAGGGTCGTAATGGGACTACAGCTCGCTCGCTTCCTCGTTCCCGCTCTTGGTCCGCTTTTCCGCACGCACGCTCTCGTCGACGGGGTGCCGACCAGGGAAGAAAAGAGAGAAAAAGAGAGGGGGGAACCGAGGCTAAATCCGCACTTTTAAGGGGCGATACGTGGCATTTCCAGCGATCCTCCTTGCCCTGACATGTATCGATTTTCGACTTCGCCCGTACAATCGGCAACATATTGTGAAGTAATTTGCACCCCGGGGGGTTACCCATGGAGGATCACTCAGCCGCAAAAACTCACCGACACGTGAAATGAAAATTTATTCTCGTTATCCGTGCCGGGGTGGTCTTCTGGGTGGTCTTGATTACAAATAAATCCGCCAGCTGCCACTTTGACAGCTCCTTCTTTGAGTTTGTTGCGAGGTTTTTCCGGTGAACGACACGTAACGGGGTGCACGCGGATCACCCCTCGATACCGTTCCCGGATCGGGAGAGAAAGTCTCACTATCCGTATGTTTAGTATTCATTCGATCCGCTCGATTAATTGGAAATCCATTTATTACCCGCGCGCCATTTATTATTGGTTTTCGCTTCACCTTTTGCTCTTTAGTCGAAATTAGTCCTTCTCTCGTAGGATTAGCATAATTGATTTAATGACTGGTTCAATCGACGGAATGTAAAAGCTTAGTTCATCCGAGGCATTACGTATTACACTGCGATAATAAAGGAACATATGCGCACGCATGTGTCGAGCAAATTGATATGCGAACGAAATTCAATCAAAAATCTCAATTCAAACTCTACCCACGCTTAAAATAAACTTTCGTTGCGAGCTGTTCGTTTTTTTACAAGGAACGTAATAAAAACGAATCCCCCGGTCTATCAACTGAATAAAGAATACGGTATATTTTATTAACAATTTTAAAAAATATTTAATTTTAAATAAATTAAACTACATTAAAGATACCTGCCTATTTTTTTGTAAATTTTCTCTCTTTTTATATTTTTTTAATAACATTTTTGCGACTTTCGCGATTCAACATGAAACAGCAAACAATGAAAATAATCTCAATTACAAATATATATACAGAAGCAAAAATTAAATTATTCAGGCTGAATTTACAATAAAACTAATAATCATGTGACTTGCAAAAACACATCGGTAAAATTAAAACGCTTGATAAAATAGAGAAAGCTTAAATATTATAGAACAATATATTCTATCAAGTTCTATCCTCTTACCGACTTTCAATTTTTCGTTCCTATTTTTTTTTATCTTATTATTCATATCAGATAGCATATCATAGTATAAACGAATTGAAAAAAATTTGAGTGCAAACTCTGACGGTCAGAATATGTTATAATAATTATTTTTGTATATTGTTCTCTTTTAATTAATCTGTTAGGAAAGTTAATTATTGGATTAGTTTGATATATAAAATTTAACACGCAATGTGATCCGAGTTATTAATTAATTAAAAGAGTTCATAAATTCAAAGGAACAAAATTATGATCGCTGTCAGAGTAAATTCGTTGTTCGAAATTGCCGATAATATTAACAGCTGTTCTCTCTCTTTTGTAACAATTTCCGTCTGCTTTAACTTGCATCGCTGTGATTTCGATAGCACGTTTCTCGACTAAAAAATAGCGTTTAAATTCCTACGATCGGATACCGCCTAAGGATAATATTCGACGTATCCATAAACTTTTTACGACACCTTTTCCGATACAAAATGGCTCGGAAATCACGTATCATATTTTGTGCGCGATGCCCCGTGAGATGACAGATAAAATCTTGGTATTTTTATTCCCGTATAAACGCTCTATACAAAAGTAACTCAAATATACGTTAACAGAAGTTAAGATTTCAGTTCTGCAAAAAAAAAAGATTTCTTATATACATATTTAAATTTCATCAAGCTTAATAATTTTATTTATAACCAAGTCAATATCATATAGAACGAGAGTGAAAATAAAACTCTTCTCTCTGTATTGTACCTAAAATATATTTTTCTAAAGTAAAATACGCAGGTCTCTCTTGTACATTGAAAAATACTATATTTACACGTAACCTACATATAGGTATATATGTATAGAAGTATTGCACTTCTATGCAGTTTCCGATTACTTCATAATGTATATGCAATGTCGATATATCATGATAAAGTTGAAATCTTTTCTTCTTTTCCCTTCTTTTAAAAACGAATTTTGTTTTACATCACGATAAAAGTTGACATTTTGTTATCATTTTTTAACAGAAATTAAAATTTATTTGTACACAAGTATTATATATAACATAATATAAGTTTTGAAATAACAATGATGCATACAGCAACATATCCTTTCATTTTCTCTCTTTCTATAATCTATGCTTGAAACACATTAAAATGGTTTTAACAGTTAACATGTCTATTTCGAAGCTACATAGATCTCTGATGGCAGGGAATAAGAGATGGCAGGAAATCGATATTTAATCGTTATTTCAAGAGTGCTGCTCTTGAATTAATGCCAGATAAACTTTGAATATCTTTGCTAAACATTAATTAACATGTAACATATATGCCACTTTACAACGTTGAACTTTTTAACGATTCGACTTTTTAACAGTTCATTATTAAAACAAAACCATTATATCAGTTATATCAATCATCGTATGTAGATATACAAAAAGTTAAAAAAAATCAAATTGTTTTCCATGAAATATTTCTGTTTAAAAAAAAAAAGAGAAATTTAGTGATAAATTATAAAGCCTTTTTTAAAGAAAATATAATTCTTGGCAACCTTTAAATAATATCAATTTTTTCTCTTATCTATATATACACTTTGAACTGCATTGACCCAGTTGATTAAAAATTTATCTAAAACAATAGGTCAAAATTACCTACGAATACTTTTTACAATAAAAGCGATGAAAAATATAGAGAAAAATCCCAAATATGGAGCAGTCACATCATTCACATTTTATTTTATAAAACATTTGTTTTTTAATTTACTCGTTGAATATTTATTTATTTGAAATTGTTGTATTATTCATATGTGGGAACAATATTTATTAAATTTAAAAGATAAATATTAATAAAATATGAAATTCTATATAAATATCAAATACTAAAAAATATTTAAAAAATAACAAATTTGCACTTAAAAAAAATTTATATTATTGATCTTTTTTTGTAAAATATTATAGTGTTTTATGTTAAGAATGTTTTCCACATTTGGTATTTTTATTCTACGTTGCTACGGTATAACTTGTAAAAATCGATTTTTTAAAACTAAAATATCATTGAAGCAATTTAGTCAGTAATCGGAAATTTAGACCGATACGTTTCATCGTTACTGTAATTAATAATAACATGAAATTAACGAATATAACTGTATAATAAACGTTTAGATATTCTGACACAGTTTACCATCAACATCACTAATTAACAATTTAATTAACAATGAGGTAAAATTAGTAAATATATAGTTACACAATTAATTATGCTGTGACGATCATATAAGCTTCTATAGCTTTAGACAAAAACTGTAGATAATCGATCGTCAGTATGTATGTAATAAATCAGTCAAAATATGCGTTTATGCAGAATAAAGCGCCGAATAATCGAAAAAATTCGCGTTGTAATCGAAAATATGGAATATACTTTAGTTGTTTAAAGTATAACTGAAAAAGAAATGTAAAATGCAAGATTTTAGATTATGATTTAAAATTTAAACATCCAATCAACTTAGCCAGAAAAAAAATTTACTTCATATTTTCGATAGCAACGAGATTAATTCTACTCCGTTTTAAGTTTAGTTCTGCATATTATCGCGACTTTATATAGGATAAGCGCATCAGTGAGTTTATTAAATATTTTGTATAACATATACCTATATAAAATAATAATTAAGAACTTATATCTTCAAAATCCATATAAAATAATAAAGTTATGTATATTTCTTATTTAATTTCATTTTGTGTGTAAGATGTCATACACGACTAATCTTTTTAGTTACTTTATAACTTATGTCAATTATGTATCAGAACTATTGTTTGTGTTTTATCAACTTAAAATTTCACTCGTATTACTTTCGTTATTTTTTTACGATATATAAATGTTCACTTTAATTTAATTTATTTCCTCTGATGCGTCCATCATAATATATAATACTTTTTAAACATCGGAAGCGATATGAGTGGCAGCAGTCTACTCAGAAGAGTAAGACGTTATTGGTCAAAGCCATAACAATTGCTTCTGCAATTCTGCACCCTGTAGACAATAATATACAGTGTACAACATACAAACATGTATGCGAAGCAGTCAAATTCTTCGATTAAATTAGGAACGATATCTTTCGACGTGATAATATACATATATGTCGGGATTTGATACAGTTCAGCGATGTGCAATGTAAATAAATGTAATCAAATACAAATTCTTTAGAATATTAATAAATCGGAATGACATATTAATATTATATAAATATAAAATTACATTCTTGCGTTAATATTTTTAGAACATCAGTCTGTCACTCACATTGATGATACGCGTTTTAATTTTGAGACTTGTAGTTATCTACTTATAATTACGAAAAAAATCCATATTTACAATATAAAAAACAAATACAAGTAATAATTGAAAGAAAGACAAATTAGTAACATTGAGTACTTTTGTGCAATTTCTTCTGTTAAATAATATTCTTTAGCAATACCTGTTGGAAATAATACCAGTTTTATACGAACCCTCACGGTCGCGCTTGTGAGCGTATGCGGAATCGGAGAATTGCGAGGAAGAAAGAGAGAAAGAGAGGGAGAGCGAGCGACGTGGTTGCTGAGAACTTTGCCGAGAATTCGTGAAACTTGAGCTTTCGACGATTAATCTAAGTGTGCAAGTTGGTAATCGAGGGTGGATATACGAAGAATGGTGTAAAAACGCACTTGCTCGTACTCGTTCGCAAAGTATTCGATAAGGAAATAACGGAGGGAAATATGTTACATCTAGTAATATTTTATTTCATTATAAAATTTCAAGTAATAGGATAAAACCGATTTATTAATAAAATCTTTTGATATTTTTCTTATAAATTACCATAAATTAAAATAATTGTAATCGAGTTAGAACCTCACAACGGTGTAGATTTTCCCTGCTATAGAATGCCGTGGATTAAACTACTTTTAATAAAAATAATCAAAGCCCTGTATTCTGATTACGTCTCAAATTTGTCCAATTATTAAGATAACGGGATTATATCTTTATGATTTATAATTGATATCTTTACGGCGTAGACTTAACGTGGCAACGGCGATCGATTTTGGACTATCTTTGAGACGGGCAGGTACCGTTGGTAAAGTGATCGGATATGCTGGCCAAAATCTGCAACAGCGATAGCAAACGTTTGCCGTTGCCAATCAAGCTCACATAATGCCGCCTCGTCTACCGTACGGTCAAACAGCCTATGGGGATTTCATGGTACGCCGTAGCGCGCATACCAATCCGCGTGCGCGTATTTTAAGTGTACGTACGCGATACAAGTACATACAAAGCGATGTGAAGCCGCGGCTGTAGGCTCACGCGCGTCCATCGCCGGTGCCGATACACACGGGCACACGTGTGTACGTAGGTCCAATATTTTGCCAGGGCCAGGCCACGTTTGGCATACGCTCGATATACTGCGGCGCAGATTGGATTTGAAGTTTATAGGGCGGAAATTCTTCGGGGACCGGCCTACCCCCGAGGGACGAGGCTGCGCAAACTTTGCGCGCGGGGCGACCAGCGAAAATGACCGCGTGGAAACGAAATTAGGTGCCGTCAATTGTAGCCGTTTGTTTTAAAAGCGTTTGTAAGTTTTAAAGGGCACGTGATATTGTTTCGCTTTTAATCTGCTCAATAAAGTTGAATGAGCTTAAAACTTAACAAATTCTTATCATATAATATGAATTAATTAGTATTCTGATATTAATTTAAGAATTTTGTAACTATTAAAAAATTAGATATTTATATTTAAATGTTTTTAACGCAAATGATAATCTTTTTAGAATATTGAGAGCTAGACGTTCAACTTTTGCATTCGACTCTTGTGCTATATTTATACCGGTTTCAATTTCGCAACGCCCTGGCTTGATATCTTCGTGCAACAGTTTGATCGACATACTTTAATCAAACGTCGTAATCCCCGCGTGATTCGTTACGTTCACGAGCGACTCAGCTCGAGCAAGCGGGTCGGCGAGTGGGTCTTTTTAGTAGCGCGACGACATTAGAGGCCGCTAATATTTCACCCAATTATTCGACGCTTAGGCCAGGAATCCCGTCTTCGGCACGTCAAGGAGCCCGGGCCGGGCGGTCGTAAGAAAAAGCAGTGAAGAAACACAACGAGACAAGAAGGGGGGGGAAAGAAAAGAAAAGAGAGAAAAAAGGAGAACCGCGATGACGACGAGAACCACCACCAACACCTCTCGGCGAGAGGCGGGGGCGACGAATTAGAGATGCAGAGCCACGTTCGCGGTCATCGGGGATATTAAGCCGAATCCCTTAGCTTGATGGATGAAACGGGAGTTACGTTAGTATCCAGTATCCGGCGGTGTCCGTGCCCATGCATCATCAATAACTCTCCTGACTCTTTCACCTTGGCCTCTCTTCTCTCGCCTCCTCTCATCTCGTCTCGCCTTGCTTCGTCTCCGCCTTGCCTCATTTCGCCTAGCCTCCTCGCGCGCATGTTCCTCTCTCGCGGCGCGGCGGAGAGAGGAGTTGTGACTTCGACGAATCATTGAACGCAGTCTACAATCCTGCTAAAGCTCGAGGCGAAACTTCTTTGGAAATGTCATTTTAGACAGTGTCTTTTTTTCCAAAAATGTGTGCATGCATCATACAAATCCATCCTTGCCCAATATTATTTATTCTCCGTTCTTTCAGCGAAAGTGACATGAATTGCCAGCAGTATCGACTTATCCGAATAGGGTTTCTCCCTGCGCTCTCGTAAATCACAAGTGCAGCGAGCGAAATTAACGAAGCTGAGAACGCGCGAAACCGGTCGGAAAATCGACGAAAACAAAACAATCGCGCGCGCGGGAGTAGCGCGAGGAGACGCGAATGAACGGTCGCCTCGTTCCCGGGTGTTCTCCCGAATGATTTCGAGAACGGGCGTATGCACATGGCACAGCGGTTATAATTACGGATCGTATGTATCAGACACGCAATCAAGAATGAATTATCGCGGAACCACGCCTCCTGCCAGCGCTTAACCGGGCACCAACAATGCCGCCGCATCACGAGCAGCGACCGGCTGTCGATGATGTGTGCTAATAGTCCCCTGTGGCTTTCGCTCACAGTATCCAGGTCCCGTGACACGCTTTTTCTTTCTCGCGATTTGCGTCTCTTAAGCGTTACCGAGGATCCACGCGAATCTCATCGTCGCTGACGAAAATTAACGCCAACACAACACGAAAATCACAGGTCTCGCACATTCAATGGAAACTTCGCGTGGGGTGGTTCGCTCTTTGTGAAAGTTTTAAGGTACTTAACAACAATGATAACAATAATAATTATTATGATCATATTGTTATTAGTTCTCCTACATACTTAATGATAACGATATTACGTTCGTTACATGATTAAATTTGCACCGTCGCGACATAATATGCTTTTATTTAGTATTAGGCTGTTTTAATATCCATAATTTAATTTATTAACGTATCATGATTTAATAAAGCCACTTCATAATGTACTAAATGCCTTGAATTTTACATGTCGAGTGCGCGCTGCGATTTTGACGTAACGCATGGCCGAACAAATGCTTGTACATGAAATATAATCTCATTTAACGCACGGTTGGAAGAGAAGTCAAATTGCGAAAACTTTGACAAATACTTCGGATATAAAAGAACATAATATCGATATTCTCTCTGCTCGTCGAGGAATTTTTAGAATATAGGTATTTTATGTGTGTGCGTGTGTGTATGTGTAAAATATGACTTCGTTAAATTAATTTCACCGTGATAATAGAGATATATATGTATAATTAATCATATCTCTATCATCACAGTGAAACTAATTTAACAAAGGCAAATAATAAGCGTGTCCATCTAATTTAATATCGAATCCATTTCGCCCTCTTTCGAGGGATGACTTCGCATTATATAGCTATATATAGGGAGGAAGGGAGGAATGTTCCTCGTGATCGCTTATTGAGACGAGCATGAATCGTGAAATTCGTCCGAAGTCGCGTGTATCCGTGCGGAATCAATTCGCCAGAGTTCCCGAACAAGAATGCACACTGATCTAGGTTTTATTTTATATGCGGATTTTTTACCGACTTTTTTTTCGACAAAAATTGGTCGCGAGACCAATCTCTGTGTTATAAAGAATTTAAGGATTTTCAAGAGTAAAATTTTAACCAAATAAGTTTTTCATGCAACGTTATCCGATTAAATTTTTCAAACAGAAAGGCTCAGCTTCAAGTTCGGGGAATTCATACGCGAGAACATCCCGATGCATACGCGACACAACAAGAAAAGCGGTCAGCAAAACCGAGAGCTCATCGGCGTTTTGTATAAGTTTCGGTTAACCGCTGACGAACGATCGGTAGAGCGATCGATCGCGAGGAGATAGCCTCGGTGGTTGCGGGCAGAAATGACGCGGCAAACGCGGCGAAAGAGACGCATTTTCGTCGCGTTTCTGCCTGTGACGCTCGGAAAAAGTCGTGGAATGTGCGACTGCCGTTAGCTGCGCGCAATAAAATCGTTCCGCAGCAAAACGACCGGCTCTTGGACTCTTGGTACGTTAATAATAATAAATTATGGAATCCGCCGCGCTGGCGGATTAACGACGCATGCGGATCTGGAGAAAGGCTTCGCCCGGCATTCGCCAGTCTCATTAGAGGTTTTAATTGCGCCAGGTGAGATCTCGGACAATCATAAAGACGAATAAAAATTCGGTCGCTCTCCCGGATAATAATAAACCCGACCCGTGAATTGATAGTCGAATCGGTCCGTGATGTTCCTGATGAGTGCTCAACTCGATCGCGTTCCTATATATTTTCGTCATATAATCGCGGTTAAATGTACAAACTTTATCCACTTTATCACTGCGTGAATCACAATATATATTTTAATTGCAACATAATGCTAATTCCGCGATTACGTAAATAAAACAATATCCTGATTTTCTGTTTCCGCGCATTAATGCAAATATAATGGCTTAAATGTAATATTACACGTGCAATTTAACAGATCGGATAAATATAATAGCGTTATAGAGATTCTGGCAAAATTAACACACGTTATTTGTCCGTTTCTAAAATTCGACATACGCAATCTATTTCGCAATTTCCCGGCAAAAAAAAATGAGAAGCAGCCTACGCACAGGCGGACACTGCGGAGAAAGATTGTTCTCGCGCTCGTATGCACAAATGACGCGAGCCCGT